>VTFQ01000024.1:32290661-32480661 GCA_036281575.1 Ancherythroculter nigrocauda | reverse complement strand
TCAATAGATAGACAGAAGGATAGATAGATAGATAGATAGATAGACAGAAGGATAGATAGATAGATAGATAGATAGATAGATAGATAGACAGAAGGATAGATAGATAGATAGACAGAAGGATAGATAGACAGACAGATAGATAGATAGATAGATAGATCGATAGATAGACAGAAGGATAGATAGATAGATAGATAGATAGATAGATAGATAGATAGATAGATAGATAGAGCACTTTCAGTTACTCCACATGACAGTATCACACAGTTTTCATCTCTCAGGCCAGACGTGTTTGGCTTCCACTCATGAATTCGAGAATCATTCACATTTGTTTGTGCATGATTGTGTGATGATGATTGGCACCTCTCTAATCCAATGGTTTGTCAGGATTCAGAGGGGGTGGAGATCATGTTGGGCGTGTGTTCGTCCGGACTCCTCATCTACCGTGACAGACTTCGCATCAACCGCTTCGCCTGGCCGAAAGTCCTCAAGATCTCCTACAAACGCAATAACTTCTACATCAAGATCCGTCCAGGAGAGGTGAGAACATCATCACGTCTGCTGTAGGTGACACTTCTGATGGTGCGTTATGAAGTGTGCTGACAATGTGTGTTTTCATCTTCAGTTTGAGCAGTTTGAAAGCACAATCGGCTTTAAACTCCCCAACCACAGAGCGGCCAAGAGACTGTGGAAGGTTTGTGTGGAGCATCACACGTTCTTCAGGTCTGTAGATGTTCCTGTTCTTCTGTATGTTTGCTTGTTAGGGAATCGTGCGTTCTGAGCTGCAGGAAATCATGGTTTGCATCTCGACAGGTTGGTTTCTCCAGAGACTCCACCTAAGAAGTTCCTCACACTCGGTTCTAAGTTCCGCTACAGCGGCAGAACCCAGGCTCAGACCAGACGGGCCAGTTCCCAGATCGTCCGTCCGGCGCCGTACTTCGAGCGTTCGTCCAGCAAGCGTTACACGATGTCTCGGAGTCTGGATGGAGGTTTGTTTACTTTTTCTCTCATTGAGTGCATTATGGGATGATCTTATTCAGTTACAGAATGATCTATCTATCTATCTATCTATCTATCTATCTATCCTTCTGTCTATCTATCTATCTATCTATCTATCTATCTATCTATCCTTCTGTCTATCTATCTATCTATCTATCTATCTGTCTGTCTGTCTATCTATCCATCCTTCTGTCTGTCTATCTATCTGTCTGTCTATCTATCCTTCTGTCTGTCTATCCATCTGTCTATCTATCTATCTATATTTATCTATCTGTCTATCCATCTGTCTATCTATCTATCTATCTATCTATCTGTCTTTCTGTCAATCTATCTGTCTATCTATCCATCTGTCTGTCTGTCTATCTATCTGTCTGTCTCTATCTGTCTGTCTATCCATCTGTCTATCTATCTATCTGTCTGTCTATCTATCTATCCATCCTTCTGTCTGTCAATCTATCTGTCTATCTATCCATCTGTCTGTCTGTCTATCTATCTGTCTGTCTATCCATCTGTCTATCTATCTATCTGTCTGTCTATCTATCTATCCATCCTTCTGTCTGTCTATCTATCTGTCTATCTATCCTTCTGTCTGTCTATCCATCTGTCTATCTATCTATCTATATTTATCTATCTGTCTATCCATCTGTCTGTCTATCTATCTATCTATCTGTCTTTCTGTCAATCTGTCTATCTATCCATCTGTATCTATCCATCTGTCTGTCTGTCTATCTATCTGTCTGTCTCTATCTGTCTGTCTATCCATCTGTCTATCTATCTGTCTGTCTATCTATCTATCCATCCTTCTGTCTGTCTATCTATCCTTCTGTCTGTCTATCCATCTGTCTATCTATCTATCTATATTTATCTATCTGTCTATCCATCTGTCTGTCAATCTATCTGTCTATCTATCCATCTGTCTATCTATCTATATTTATCTATCTGTCTATCTGTCTCTATCTGTCTGTCTGTCTATCTATCTCTGTCTATCTATCTGTCTGTCTGTCTATCTATCTATCTATCTATCTATCTGTCTTTCTGTCAATCTATCTATCTATCCATCTGTATCTATCTATCTGTCTGTCTGTCTCTATCTGTCTGTCTGTCTATCTATCTCTGTCTATCTATCTGTCTGTCTGTCCGTCCATCTGTCTGTCTGTTTATCTATCCATCTATCTATCCATCCTTCTGTCTGTCTATCTATCTGTCTGTCTATCCATCTGTCTGTCTATCCATCTGTCTATCTATCTATATTTATCTATCTGTCTATCCATCTGTCTATCTATCTGTCTTTCTGTCAATCTATCTATCCATCTGTATCTATCTATCTGTCTGTCTGTCTCTATCTGTCTGTCTGTCTATCTATCTCTGTCTGTCTATCTATCTATCTATCTATCCATCTGTCTGTCTATCTATCTATCTGTCTGTCTTTCTGTCTATCTATCTGTCAATCTATCTATCTGTCTGTCTATCTACCAATTGTAATTATATGTAAAGTTATTGTGATATAAACTGACTCATGTTTGTCCGTCATCATTTCATCGAGTCTCACTGGAGTTTGAATGTCTGTCATCTGCTTTGGCGTTTGCTCTCCTCATCCTCAGTATCATCATTAGCAGACGTCTGTTCTCTGCTGTATGGCGTCTCTGAACAGCCCAGTTTTATTTTCTCTTCCCATTATAAAGTGTTTCCAGACAGAAGCGAGGCTCGTGGCGGGACAGGGATATTGGGCTCGCTGTCATTAACCTGTGATCTCAGCTCCTGAGATTCTGGCTTAAATGGATCATTTCTGTTGAGTTGCAGCATAAAGCACATTACTGCACTGACACGCGCTTGAATACGAACACGATTCACGGTGTAAACGAAGACAAACTTGTGTTCAGTGCAGACAGTCTCCTCTCGTTAGACGCCTGATTGAATTACATAATCTTCACATTAAACTGCATCATGATGAGTTTCTATAATTAAGGTAGAAAGGTTATAACACTCTTATTTTTTGACAACTAACACAGCATACTCGTTAACTAGATAATAACTGGTGCAAGTGTTTAACACTGCAGTGTGTGTGTGTGTGTGTGTGAATCTCCTCAGCTCAGCGGAGTACACCAGTCAACACAGCGACAGTCAATGTAAATGGCACTAGACCAACAGGTAGAGACGTTTCTCTGTATGAAACCCTCAGAACGTGACGCTTGTAGATAAAGAAGACCCTCCGTCTGCTTGTTTGATCTCCCGTGATCATGCGTGTGTGTGTTTGCATGTGCTGACGGGCTTGTGCTTCAGACGCCGTTATGATTTTGCACATGCTGTGGCTGCGACAATCCATCGCGAACAACTCCTAGACAGCAATGATCTCTTTTGTAAACTGACTTTGCAAAGTTTTAGACGTTAAAAGGGCTGTATACTGTCCAAAAACACTTCATTTATTATCCCTGAGCTCTACTTAGATTAAAATAGATTAAACTTTATTGTCATTGTGCAGACTATAAGAACAGAGCCAATGAAATGCAGTAATGCACTTATAGTATAACGTTAGTCGGGATTTTTCCTTGATCATTATCCAGCTTCTCTCTGAAGATTATAATTTAGAGTTCTTGTAAACGACTTCTGTAATGACTGACTAACCACTTCACATGTGAACTGTATAAACGTGCTTTGCTGTGCTCACACGTGTGCTGTGTTATGACATCACAACCGTGAAGATTCACTAACAAATCTGTAGATTTTCGTAGTATATTTTATTTCCAAAAGAAGCGAAAAATGTTTTACAGCGATGCCATAGAAGAAGCATTTCTGGTTCCTAAATATAAAGAACCCGGATTGCATGATGCTATTAAAAAGGCACTAAAATTCAAGATATGAGAGCAAAAAAACGACCCTGAATGTTTTTTTTTTTGTGTGTGTTATATTTATATCATATGATATAGTTTAGCAATATCACATGAGCAAGAATGTCTTTTTCCCGAATATCAGCACGATTGCAAATGTGATACTGATTTTATACAACGGTTCAATAAACAGTAAGTTAATATTAGGTTACATTTTTAGACACAATATTGTCTTTTTTTGCTCAGTTTCACCAATGAAAATAGTGAAAAAGCCACAGCAGAACTGTTGTTTCATTACTGAATGAACCTGCGGTTTTTAACGAATCGAGTGAGTCAGTGATTCAATGACTCATTCATAAAGACGGTTACTTGCTCCATTTCTGAATGAATCAGCCGTTTGAATGAATAGTTCAATGACTCACTCATTAAAACAGTGAATTTGTCGCCACCTACTGGTGGTTTTACTTTCATATTTAGAGTATCATTTCATTTTTTATTCATTCAACATATAAGATATGACAGCAAAATGCCCCTGAATGTTTTTTTTTTTTGTGCTATTTTTACATCATATGATATAGCTTAGCAATTTCACATGAGCAAGAATGCCTTTTTCCCAAATATCAGCACGATTGCAAATGTGATACTGATTTTATACAACAGTTCAGTAAACAAGAAGTTAATATTAGGTTACATTTTTAGACACAATATTGTCTTTTTTTGCTCAGTTTCGCCAATGAAAATAGTTCCAAACAAATCCACAGCAGAACTGTTGTTTCATTACTGATTGAACCTGCGGTTTTTAATGAATCGAGTGAGTCACTGATTCAATGACTCATTCGTAAAGATGGTCACTTGCTCCATTCCTGAATGAATCAGCCGTTTGAATGAATAATTCAATTACTCACTCATTAAAACAGTGAATTTGTCGCCACCTACTGGTGATTTTACTTTCATTTTTAGAGTATCATTTCATTTTTCATTCATATTCATGCCACCTCTGAGCTGCATTAAACAGTCCATGTAAATATACATAAGTGCCACTTTTATAGCTTTGAAAGTTTATGTGTAATAAATTCTACGTTGAAATTAAAATATTTCTTTCTAAAGCTACTTTTTGTAATGTTTATTCAATGCTTTTCTCATCTAACACAATAATGACTTTAAATAATCTTTTGGGAGGTAATTTCTCTGTTAAAATGCCACTAACATGTAAGATATGACAGCAAAATGCCCCTGCATGTTTTTTTTGTGCTATTTTACATAATATGATATAGCTTAGCAATTTCACATGAGCAAGAATGCCTTTTTCCCAAATATCAGCACAATTGCAAATGTGATGCTAATTTTATACAACAGTTTAATAAACAAGAAGTTAATATTAGGTTACATTTTTAGACACAATATTGTCTTTTTTTTGCTCAGTTTCACTAATGAAAATAGTTCCAAACAAATCCACAGCAGAACTGTTGTTTCATTACTGAATGAACCTGCGGTTTTTAACGAATCGAGTGAGTCACTGATTCAATGACTCGTTTGTAAAGATGGTCACTTGCTCCATTCCTGAATGAATCAGCCATTTGAATGAATTGGTTGAATGAATAATTCAATGACTCACTCATTAAAACAGTGAATTTGTTGCCACCTACTAGTGGTTTTACTTTCATTTTTAGAGTATCATTTCATTTTTTATTCATATTCATGCCACCTCTGAGCTGCATTAAACAGTCCATGTAAATATACATAAGTGGCACTTTTATAGCTTTGAAAGTTTATGTGTAGTAAATTCTATGTTGAAATTAAAATATTTCTTTCTAAAGCTACTTTTTGTAATGTTTATTCAATGCTTTTCTCATCTAACACAATAATGACTTTAAATAATCTTTTGGGAGGTAATTTCTCTGTTAAAATGCCACTAACATGTAAGATATGACAGCAAAATGCCCCTGCATGTTTTTTTTGTGCTATTTTACATAATATGATATAGCTTAGCAATTTCACATGAGCAAGAATGCCTTTTTCCCAAATATCAGCACGATTGCAAATGTGATACTGATTTTATACAACAGTTCAATAAACAAGAAGTTAATATTAGGTTACATTTTTAGACGCAATATTGTCTTTTTTTGCACAGTTTCACCAATGAAAATAGTTCCAAACAAATCCACAGCAGAACTGTTGTTTCATTACTGAATGAACCTGCGGTTTTTAACGAATCGAGTGAGTCACTGATTCAATGACTCATTCATAAAGATGTCACTTGCTCCATTCCTGAATGAATCAGCCGTTTGAATGAATAATTCAATGACTCACTCATTAAAACAGTGAATTTGTCGCCACCTACTGGTGGTTTTACTTTCATATTAAGAGTATCATTTCATTTTTTATTCATATTCATGCCACTTCTCAGCTGCATTAAACAGTCCATGTAAATATACATAAGTGCCACTTTTATAGCTTTGAAAGTTTGTGTAATAAATTCTACGTTGAAATTAAAATATTTCTTTCTAAAGCTACTTTTTGTAATGTTTATTCAATGCTTTTCTCATCTAACACAATAATGACTTTAAATGATCTTTTGGGAGGTAATTTCTCAGACAAAACTAATGTAACTAATTTGCGATTAATTCAAATAATTAATCACGTAATTTAATTCGATTAAAAAAAAAAATTTAAATTATTTGGGGAGCCAAAAATGGTTCTTCTATGGCAAGGCTGTGAAAACCCCTTTTTAAAAACTTTTATTTTTAAGAATGTATGTAAATAATAGCCTAGTATATTTTAAGTGAACAATTGAAGGCAATGATAATGATAAAAATATATATATATTCTGCAGTTTTAATTCAATAATATAATGCAATCAGTGTTCACTCTTATTGTTTTTGTAGTGAATGCAGATGCAGGACTGAAGCTCTGTCTGTGTGTGTGTGTAGAGATGGGCACAGCGTTGTACGGCACCGCTAAAGGCATCGCCATGAGTGACCTCATCACCACAGTAACGCCGGAGAAGAAAGTGGAGGAGACGCGTGAAGAGGAGCAAGTGCTGGTGGAGAGTGTGGTTGTGCTGGAGGAAGAGGACGAAACCACGAAGGCCACGGAGGTCTCGCTGCCCAGCCCTCCGACTCCTGCACGCCAGGACACACGGGTACCAAACACGACTTTACTTCATCTTAACCACAAATAATAATCATTAATGTTTCCTGAGCAGGAAATCACATGTGACACTGAAGACTGGAGTAATGATGCTGAAAATTCAGGAATAAATGACATTTTACTATATATTCACATAGAAAACAGCTGATTTAGATTGTAATAAGATTGTTCGTTAAGCCTGTTGAACTGCATCAGTTTTGTGAATGTCTGTGTTTTACCGTCTCTTGTTTTATTGGACTCTCTGTTCATTCAACTAATGGAGGTTGATGTCTATAAACTCTGATTATAAAGGCTTCACCACTTAACGATGGTCACGTCACCCTGTTTTCTGATAGTTCTGCTTCTCTCTCTGTTCACGCTTTCACTGGATCATGATCAGACTGATTTTACAGACACTGCTATAGACGGAGATTTAACGGCCACAGAGGTTTGTGATCTGTGATTCACGTCATTTCTCATCTGATCTCAGTTCAGATCTCCTCATGAGCTCGAGACTGATATTTGATATCATTCATTACAGGCTCCGGATGACAAAAAATATGTTCTGAAAATGTTCCCATTAAGTTATGATTAGCTGGCTGTTAGCTGACACTAGAGAGCAGGAATCATATGAACAGCACGTATTAATAATGTCAGACGTGATCGCTGACGTCAGACTGAAGGTTTGTGCATGGCAAAAAACAAAAATGCAATGAAAGATTGCGGTAATTAGATTGCTAATTAAGATACGGCAGGGTTGTTGATGTTCTTATTAAACTTTAATCTGATAATGGCCAATAATCATAATTGTTCTTCAAGAGATGGAAACATTAAGCCTGTGATGTTAATGAGTTTGACTCCCAAACCATCTCATTCCTTCATATCAACATTTTCTCTGATGTGTTTTCACTCGTTTGTTCTCATTATGTCATAATATCACGTGTTTTTTGTGTCTTTTGTGCAGTCGGATCAGGAGGACGAATCTGAAGCAAAGACGCAGGTAAGATTTGATCTAAATATTAAAATATATACACATGATTTTACAGAGTAAAACTAATTATTAGAGTACGTTTTACAAGAAAATACTATTTCAGTTTTCTTACAGTTTAATTTAATGTGTCTCTTGCTGTTTCTTTGTAATTATGTGTGAATATTGTGAGTGAAAATTGTTATAAAGTAAATCCTACAGCAAATTTTTTTTAGTGTAGTTCTGTCTTCTGATTGGTCGATCCAGTGTATAACATTCTTTGAACGTTTATTTGTAACATTCCAAGAATTCAGTTACTATCAATGACATCATAAAGACGTTCCGAAAATGATGCACTGAGGATATTTTCTGTCAACATTATGAGAACATTCAAATAATATTTGTTGTATAAACGTTGTTCTCAGAACGTTATGAGAACGTTCATCAAATATTCATAATATTATAAGAACGCTCCATAGATGTTATTAAAGAACGTTGTATCTTAACATGTACATAATCCTTACGAAACGTTGTGGGAATGTTGCCTGTTAGTTGGGTTGTCGCTGTACTGTACGAATGAATGAATGGATCTATGTTTCCCTTCAGCCCAGTTTCATAAGGCGAATTAAAGGAGAGAATGTGTTTGTCAGACACAGTAAGCTGATGTTAGAGGTTGGTAAAGCATCACAGGCTGCTGCATGGACATGTTTTAACTCTATACTCTATACAATTGGACGATTTATTCTGTCAGCTTCGGTTTCTGCCACTAATGTGTGTTTGGGTCAATGACGTGACGGGTCATTTTGTCCTTAACCCTTGTGTATTGTTCAAATTCACTACCCTTTCGTTACCCTATCTAAAGGGTTAATGGTGCCACCTGGTGATCAACTGTAAAAATGACAAATTTTACCTCTTCCCAACAGGGAAAACCACCAACAATCAAGAATGCATGATTATATGGTGTCATGGCTTTGCAATCAAAAAATATCATTATAATGAAAGTCAATGGAGCAAAAACAGCCACGAACAGTAAATGAGGGAGAAAAAATTGAAATTTGATGCTGCACAAAAACTAACAATGCATCAAAGCCAATGTTGTTACTAATCAGTGACCTCATTTATGAACTTGGCAAATAAAGAGTAAAAATCCTGGATTTTTTTAAACATTTAGTAGTTTTGATCAGGACTGAGGTTGATTAACAGATTTATGCAAAAAAAAAAAAAGTTGAAAAAAATATTTATCTGATACATTTTTACAGCAGTTTAATTTAGTGGATGTTTTCATCCTGAACATAACGAAAGGGTAGTGAATTTGCCCACAGTGTATTGTTGAGTTCTTGAAAAATTTCAAAGCATTTTCCCAAAATATGTATCAAAATAAGATTTGTCACCAAAAATCATTCCATTTGTTGAAACACAGAGAAAGTTGTGGCCAAATTAAGACTCAAAAGCACCCCATAGTGGATGAAAACGTCCCCAACATAACATAAGGGTTAATAATAATAATAAAAAACACAGATATGACATCCAAAGTATGTAAGGTAGCACAACTAGATCTCTTTTATTGAATCCAAAAGGTTTTAATTATATTTTGCTTCATATAAAGGTATTTTAAAGATTTTGAAGTGTCAAAAGGTCATTCGGTTTAACCGTCCAAATGCCAATACAGCCATTTCATTTGTGATTAAAATATCCTAAAATGTAATAAATGTATATATTTTATATTCTGGCATGATTTACATCATATATCAACATAGTACAAAATGGTATTAAAATTATGTGTAGAAGTCGCTGCTTTGTTATGAGAAAGAATGTCCGGAAAAATTAATTTCATTGATGTCATTCGGAGTAACCAATATAAAGGGACCATTTTGGATCAAGTCACGCGGTCAATATCATGTGACAGGATGTGACATGAAAAGGATCACATGGTCATGAAGCAAAGTCACTAAATATAACTTGTACTAAATATAAAATGTTTGATTGTCCTTTTGCTAGCTAGCTAGATATCAGCCTGTTAGCATTGTTTGAAAATATTGTCATTTGGTGTAACCAAAAGTGTTGTTCGGTAAAAACGAAATTTTGCTTAAAACGAATAACTTTTTGGTGACTTGTAAAAAATGACTCAAGCAGTGTTAATTGATTATAAAAACCACATAATCTCACTGTTAACACTTAATAAAACTTCTAAATTAATTATATCTCCATTATGTTCTTTTACACTTATTCGTCAGTGTGTGTGTTTGCAGTGGCGGTGAGCGGTTTTACTCACTGGAAATGAATTTTAAAGCCTTGTAGTTGAGCATGTGTGTGTCTGTATCATCTGTGTGTGTGTTTGCAGTGCGTGTTGCGGTTCTGACGCATATTTGCAACACCTCGGAGCATCCAAGACCAAGTCCTATCTATTTGAATGGGGAAGCAGAACGTATTTTTTTGTTAGTTGGGTTGTTTGGCAAGCTTATGGCCTACAATGGAAAATATTATTAAAGACAGATATTGAGTGAAGGGTTTATTGTGTTGTTTTGCGTGTGTGAAGGTCCACACTAGTCCTCCAGCTGAAATACGGATGAATCTCTTGTTGTTCTGGCTTTCTTCAGGAGATCGAGCGTACGCCTGAGGAGCTGGTCAAACATCAGACCAACATCAGCGAGCTGAAGAGGACGTTCCTGGAGGGAGGAGCGGATCGAACGGGTATGACCGAGTGGGAGAAGCGTCTGTCCTCGTCTCCGCTCCGATCGCCTCGTCTGGATGAAGCTCCCATGATTGAGCCGCTGGTGCCGGACGAGGTGAGATCAGCCAGTGTTTTGTGCGGTTCAGATGGAAAACTGCTGTAATTATGGCTGTTTGTTAAAAGACAATGTTTTTTGAAATGGATCTGAATGGAGCAGCTTTAGACGAGAGTGACAAACGATTTGCCGCCAACAGAAAGTCTCTTATTGATTTCGTTTTTGTGCCCGCAGTAAAATCAGAGTTCATGGATCCAGCGTTTAGCTGCACTAAGCAGTTCAGACCAGGGAAAATCATTATGTGCCTCTTACATAAACAACAGCATCTGTGGATGGAAAGACGGGAAAATCCTGTCCTCAATTAGTATCACTGTGTTGAGTTTCTGTAGAAATATCTTGACATCCTTCTGAATTATAAATCTAATTTCACTTAAGAAGAAGAATTTATCATGCTTGGTTACAGAGAAAGTATCACTATTAGACATGTGCCGATATTCAGTAATGCGATATATCATGATAATGAATATGCGCGATATTGTCAAAATACCGTAAATAATAATTTATTACCAATTAATAATTTTTATAATGCATTTAAGAATACTTTCCCCATCAGCCATATAAAATGCACAACACCGCTGTATGCTGCGTCAAAGGGACACACGCTCAGATGTAAACAAGCCAAACGTGCACGAGAAGCACATGACAGAACGAGTGAAGGAGACGCGCTGAATGATAGTGTACATTCACTCTGATGGAACAGCAGAAATACAGCGGTTACCCCAGAAACCCCGCAAACAAAGCAACTGCTAGTGAAGTTTTTAAAATGCTTCAAACAGCCATTCATTTTTTTGTAATCTCAATGTTGTTCATCACATCACCAAATACTTAATACTTAATAGACTATTTATTTTCAAACTTAAACATTTTTATATTTTAATCTGGACTACAACATGCCCTAATGATTAGAAATGTTCTGATTATTTGTTATTGTTCAGTAAAACTGAGACATATGGCTTCATTAGTTAACATGTTAATTCATTATTACCAAACTGACAATTAAAAATACTTATAAAGCATTAATTATTCTTAGTTAATGTTCATTTCTTAGTTACCGTTTAATAACATTACTAAAATCAACAGAACTTATTTAATGGATCTGAGATAAAACTAATGATCAGTTGTATTTCCTAACTAACATTAACAAAAAATGATACTTTCTGTAACAAATGTAGCTATTGCTCAATCTTAGTTAATGCATTAAATAATGAGAAATGTTACCTGTTGTTCTTTATAGCCTAATTCTTTTACACTTTAATCTGTTTGAAAATTTTACTTTATATATTTTTGGTGTATTGTATTATTGTATTTAAACATTCAGAGTTCTTTTTGTTATTACAAAAAGAGTTCTTAATCCTGTTATAGTATGACAACACTTTTTTTTTTGCAACTTATTTCAATATCGTGATAATACCGTATACCGTCATAAAAGCTTCAGCAATTAATCGCAACATGAAAATGTGATACCGTCACATGCCTAATCACTATTATATCACTATCTATCTATTCTGTCCATCAAAATCAAGATAGACTGCTCTGCTGCATCATGCATGAATCTTTTTGATTTCTCTTCCTCGAGGTCAAGCAGGAAGCAGCGTTCGAGGACACACAAGAAGTGGCCGCAGCAGCGCTGGAGACGCAGGACGGTCTGAACGACAGGAAGGTTGATGTGGTGAGTGATTCATTCATCCGATTTTCTCCGATCTCTCGATATCATCAGATGTTCATGATCATAATGAATCGTAATGTGTGTCGTTGTGCAAAGAGTCCGACAGTGTCCATCTGTCCAGCGTGTCTGTTTTCAGTCTCGGACTCAGGCGTGACTAACGTTGCTGTTACTCAAGCTTGCTAACATGATCTTTGTGTGTTACATGTAGGAGTCTGACGGGTGGGTCATTATAAACAAGGTTCCTCCGTTTGAACCAGATAAAGTTCCTCCAGTCGAAGCAGGAACGGTTTCTCAAATGATACCAGAAAAGGTACAAGAAAAAGCCTCTTCCGTTGAGGTTCATGTAAAGAGGATGGCTCCAAAAGTACCGGACAAGGTTTCTACGATAGTACAAGAACAAATTGTTCCAATTGTACCAGAAAAAGAAGAGGTGCCTCAAAAGAAGATGGCTCCAAAAGTTCCAGAAAAGTTTTCTACGATAGTACAAGAACAAATTGTTCCAATTGTACCAGAAAAAGAAGAGCTTCCTCTAAAGAAGATGGCTCCAAAAGTACCAGAAAAGGTTTCAACAATAATACAAGAACAAGTTCCTCCAATTGTAGCAGAAAAAGAAGAGCTTCCTCTAAAGAAGATGGCTCCAAAAGTTTCAGAAAAGGTTTCAACAATAATACAAGAACAAGCTCCTCCAATTGTAGCAGAAAAAGAAGAGGTTCCTCCGAAGATAGCAGAGAAAATTCCTCCGAAGGTACCAGAAAAGGTTTCTACGATAGTACAAGAGAAGTTTCCTCCTGAACCCGAAAAAGGTTTATCTGAAGACGTTCCTCCTAAAGCACCACCCAAAATTCCCCCAAAGGTACCAGAGAAGAAACACACCGCCAGCTACAGATTCGTAGCCGCGACGAGCACCGTATCGACCACCGAACCTTCGGAAGACAAACCGACCAAAGCTCAAGAAGGTTCAGAGCAGTTTAGTAGATTTTCCGACTCCAAAATCTCTGACCAAGCCGTCTCCATCAAGGTGATTCCTGTGACGGTGGAGTATCAGAGCATCACCACTCCGCTCATCACCGTGAGGAAGGTTGGGACGCCATCGCCTTCTGGCGAGGAGCCTGGAGAATCTCTGATGACCGAGATGCGTCTGCGAAGCTCTCCGACGGTACGCTCTCCGCTCAGATCTCCCATCAGATCCACGGCGGATCTCGGGACGGTGCCGTTTCTCACCAAAACCTCCCCGACAGCCAGAGTGGTAGGATATATCGTCCTCGGCCTGGCTTTGAAAACACAGACAAACTCCGAAGCCAGAGCTTCTCAAACACTCTTGATTTGTGTTGTTGTTTTGGGCTGCCGTCTGACACAAATCCCTCCGGCTGGAATTTGCTGTCGCACTTCTTTCTTAGAGCAGGAACCTTGTTTCTTTCCTTCATCCACTTTTATTTCTCCCCTTGTTTTTGGGAATGCCTCTGCTTTGCTTTTAGTCATGACTAAAGGAACGGCAGGATCTTTATTTTGCACTCTGGCTGCTGCTGGATATGTAGGTTTTATTCGTGAGAGAGTCTGTCAACAGTGCCCAGCTAACAGAGAACGTTCCTGCAAGGTTCTCCCAAAGTTATGAACAAACGCTTTCATAGTAATAGTTATCTGGTTATCTATTATTTGTTCTCAAAACATTAGCACAAAAACAATGTTTTTTTTCTGAATCATTTTGGTTGGATGTTCATCTAACGTTTTTTAAATGTTGCTACTTGTTTTAGAATGTTCAGAGAAGATTCAACGTTTCCAAAGTGTTTGCCAAATGGAATGTTCCTTTCAAGGGTTAGTTCACCCAAAAATGAAAATAATGTCATTTATTACTCACCCTCATGCCGTTCCACACCCGTAAGACCTTCATTCATCTTCAGAACACAAATTGAGATATTTTTGATGAAATCCGATGGCTCAGTGAGGCCTGCATAGCCAGCAATAACATTTCCTCTCTCAAGATCCATTAATGTACTAAAAACACATTTAAATCAGTTCATGCGAGTACAGTGGTTCAATATTAATATTATAAAGCCACCAGAATATTTTCTGTGCGCCAAAAAAAACAAAATAATGACTTATATAGTGATGGCCGATTTCAAAACACTGCTTCATGAAGCTTCGGAGCGTTATGAATCAGCGTGTCGAATCAGCGGTTTGGAGCACCAAAGTCACGTGATTTCAGCAGTTTGTCGGTTTAACGCTCTGAAGCTTCCTGAAGCAGTGTTTTGAAATTGCTCATCACTATATAAGTCGTTATTTTGTTTTTTTGGCATACCAAAAATATTCTCGTGGCTTTATAATATTAATATTGAACCACTGTACTCACATGAACTGATTTAAATATGTTTTTAGTACATTAATGGATCTTGAGAGAGCAAATGTCATTGCTGGCTATGCAGGCCTCACTGAGCCATCGGATTTCATCAAAAATATCTTAATTTGTGTTCTGAAGATGAACGAAGGTCTTACGGGTGTGGAACGACATGAGGGTGAGTAATTAATGACATTATTTTCATTTTTGTGTGAACTAACCCTTTAACGTTCACATAACCAAGAAAAAACATTTTAAAAACTGGACGTTTTGAACATTCAGAGAACGTTCAGAAATAACGTTCTTAACTTAATGGGAATGTTAGCAAATCCAACACCGTGTCCTAACCAGATGCGCCACGACACGCGATAAAAGGTATCTTTTCCATGTTACCCATTTACTACCATAGAAGGAACAATAATGGTAGTCAATGGGGGGCGAAATCTGTTTGTTTACTGACATTCCTTCCAAATATCTAAATTCATACAAGTATGGAACAACTTGAGGGTGATTAAATGATGACATAATTTTAATTTTTGGGTGTACTATCCCTTTAATGTCCAACGCGACGGCGACACGCGATGATTCTAGTTTAGAAGCAGTTTATATTTTTCTGCGACGATCGCGGCTGGAACAACTACACAAAGTATGGCAATGATCATCTCAGGTACTGTTTATGTGCTTTATTTAATGTTAAACGCGTCTAGTGTGAGTTTGAATATCATTCTAGTGTCTTTTATAGCCGTACTAAAAGCAACAACGGAAAATTTACCTCAGATATTCAAAATAAATAAAAGGAAACAAAAACGTTAAAACTATCAACTCATTGTGAACAGACAAGTGTATTCTATGACAAAGATTGTTTCAGTAACTCAAAATGTATTTTGAATAATGTTAAAATGGTGTAATATTCGTGAATTTCATCATGTACTTACCCTTTTTCGTTGCGAGTGGCGGGAACTTGCCGAGAGACCCTGCCTACGCGCTCTTCTGATTGGTTGTGATTTTTGATTGACGTCGTGGTCAGACAAATAGTTAGTCGCTGGAATCTTATCGCGTCGACACGGTGTAAATACAGTAATATACAGATATTTATGAGTCCAAACACTTTTTAAGGTCACAAAACATTCAAAAATCACGTTTTCATAACTTAAATATGTTCTTAGAATGTATTTTTGTTAGCTGGGTGAACCGATGTGTCTCTGTGTAATGAGTGAAATGCTGCTGAAGGTCTTAATTATAAATAAATATGTGATTTTTATTCATTTTAATGAATAAAACTTGTGCATCTTCTACAGACATTGCTATACAAACAGTGCGGTCAGTGTGTGAAAGATTATTTTATATTCCTCATCAACAAACATTCAATTTAGTTAGCTGTTTAATTATTCATTAGCTGCAGTGTCTATGGTGATGACGCCACCTGCTGGCCAAGTATCGTCATAACACCGGAATAACTTAACTGCAAAAAAATGATCTTCTTACTTTTTTGTATTTAATTTTTGCCTTCTCCAGTGCAGATATATTAACATTTACTTTTACTTGAAAAGCAGAATGGCTGAAAAATGAATAATAAATAAACAAGTTTATGCTTTAAATAAATCTGCCCGTGGGGTCAGAAAAATCAACTTTCAACAAGATTATATTTCTGACACCATTGGCAGATATTTGTTCTTTGCTGTACTCAAAAAAAGACAAAAAACAATTTTGAAACTAGTTTGCATTACTAGATGTTTGCAAAAATTCATATTTAATGTTGGCATATGTCTCTACAGTTAATTTTACTCTTCCTAAAAGTCTACAATCTTAGCACCAGGTTTTATTCCTGCAGAACTTTCAGTTTGTTGGCAGCGCCACCTACTGGCTAACAATATAAATAACATTTCTGCTCATCATAACCATAACATCTGCTCGACCGCACCGTTTGCATGCTTGGCTTCAGCTTCTTTCAGCCTCTGATTTTAAGCATGCATTTTTATTCCTAATTAATTTGATTTCATGCACTTCTTTGCACAATGCATATTCAGTGCAGCCTCTTATGAACGACAGACCCTTCACTCTCCTGAAATACCCAGAATGCTCTTGTGCGTGTGCGATATGAACTCTGTCGTGTGCTTTAATGCTGTGTGTCTCTCTGTGTTCAGCCTAAGCCCAGTTTCGATGAGATGTCTCCTGAGCTCACGGCGCTCTTACAGTCCACACGCAGCTGGGCTCCGTCTTCATCTCCGCTCGCTTTACACAAGGTGTAGACTTCAGACTTCACATTAACACACATGTTGATCTGCTGCTCTGAACGTGTGTTTGAGTGTATTCAAGTCCACATATTAAACCACAGATTAAGGTTGTATTCGTCTGTCCTTGTTCAGCCTCTGTCTCTGTCAGACATCACGTCATCTCAGCCCATCGCTCTCATCTCGCAGATTTACGAGCACAGTTCATTTGCGAAGACCCAATTACTGACTGAATAGCCAGACAAAGGAGGAGAAACAGAATATCGTTGCTCCTCTCAAGGTTTTAGTCTGGTTTAGATCAATATTTATTGTGGAAAGCACTTTCCACATAAATTAGCTGTTGAATGCCAGCAGAGTTGTTATTATTAAAGCTACTAAAAACGTTTTCAGTAAAATAAAATATTAGGAAAAAAGTAAACAAAAATGAGATGTGTTGCCTTGGCAGCTAACTGAAGCAAGCAAAGTTTAAATAGTAAAATTACTGAAAATAAAAAGCTAAATAAAATATTACAATTTGGGGTTAATTTATTTTTATTTCAATTTTAGTTTATTTCCAGTTAATAATTTTAGTGCTTCAGCTTAAGCTGATTTCAGTTTATTGCCAAGGCAACATAGTTTAGGAAACGAAAACTGAAATAAAAAGCTAAATAAATGAAAATAATAAAAATAAAAATAAGTTAAATAGAAATAAAAAAGTAATAAAATGACAAAAGCACACAACAAAATTACTAAAACTTAAACTAAAATTAAAACAAACTATAGAAATAAAAAATAATTTGTACTAATAAATAATAATTATGTATAATTAATAATATAATAAGATATATATATATATAAGATAATAGATAATTTAAGATAATGTAATAAGATATTAATTAATTATATTAATAATTAAAAATATTAAGATAGTTAATATTAATAAATGCTATAGTATGTTTATTATATATATATATATATATATATATATATATATATATATATAATTGTATATTTATATTATTAAATTAATAATTAAATAAATAAGAAATTAATTAAGTTATTATTACCATAGTATTTATTAATATTAATTATCTTATTATTTAGCAAACTATAAAATAAAAAATAAGTAATATTAATAAATACTATAATATATTACAGTATATGTTAATGATAATTAACATATAATAATAATTAAATATTTATTCGTAAATATAGTATTTTTATTATATTAAATATATTTATATATTATTTTATTATATTTACATTATTATATTAACAATTAAATTAATAAGAAATTACATTATTACTATAGTATTTATTAATATTAATAATAATATTATCTTATTATTTAGCAAGCTATAAAATAAAATAATAATATTTAATAATTAAATATAAAATTATATGATATTAATAATTATAAATAATAAGATAATATTAATAAATACTATAATATATTATAGTATTTATTAAGTTAATTATCATTATTATAAAAAATAATAATATTAATTATTAAATGTTTATTCATATAAATTATTATTATTTTTAGTTTTAATTTTAGTTTAAGTGTTAGTAATTTTGATTTGTGCTTTTGTCACTTTATTAGTTAGTCCTGCCGTTCTGTTAAATGAGCCAATCATCTTACTTTACTTAGTTTGATTTGAGCTAAAGAATCACAATTGATGACAAGATTGTCAATGATTTGACATGTTATTGAAGCTATGATCTTTGCTTCACTGTCAGCCTGTTTATCATACATCATTATGTCTCCTGCAGCCATCAGAGAGTCAGGAGAAGCTTCCCGGAAAAGGCCCATCAGAAGAGGATCAGCCGGCAGATGAACCGCTGGACGAGCCTCAGGTACCTGAACCTCCAGCTGCCCCCTTGGAGCCCGATGCGTATTATCAGTCGTGCGAAGAGCCGCTGAGCTCTGTGCGAGTCCTCGATGAGTCTGACTCGGACACCAGCGACTCCAGCAGTGTGAACTCCGCTAACCTCGACGGGCCCCTCACACACGCGGCCCCCGCCAGGGCCGACTCCCCCAGTGACAGTGAGTCTGGAGGCGAGAGCTTCTCTCTGTCCACCGACGACGACGATGATGATGATGGAGACCAGTCGCCCAACATGAGCCCGTCCGAGCAGAGGGGTGTGGCCGAGGGCCACAGTGGGGAGGTAGAACTGACGGCCAGTTTAGAGGTGACCTCATGACCCCCACGACCCCGACAGATTCACCCCAATCCCGAAACCCCCCCAACATCCGCCCTCTAGCAGCAGAAGTGACCATTCTCAGACCAACAAAGAGCTTTTATGTGAGAGCTTCAGTATTCACAACACGCGTAAATGAGCGGCTGTATTTCACCTGAAGCGCAGCGCGTTTGTAGATGTTGCTATAGTGAAACGCTCGACTGCTTCCTCTAAATCAGCTACTCTATTCTCTCCCAGAACACCTTGTTCCTCTTCGTGTTCTTCCCGGTGTTTGTTTCCATGAGTTATTTGAAGGGAACATTCTATTGTATCATTCTTCAAACATTGTGGGAACGTTACTTTTGAATATTCTCAGAACGTTCCGAAGCAAGTAGTAACATTTAAAAAACATTTGATGATACAATGTTTCAGAAAAACGTTTGTAAACAATTCGTCTCTCTTCTCTCCTGCAGTCGGGCGTCTTGAGTTTCTCCAGGACTCTGTCGGGAGACACGGACACACAAGACACGCCTGTGATCCACACGGAAATGAAGACCATCACATACGAGTCCCTGCAGGTGTGTCACATGACCCGTTATTTTACATTTATTCATTTAGCAGACGCTTTTGTTGTGACTCACAAATGAGGAGCATCTGTCATAAGAGCCACAATATCAGTAGAAACATCTGAGAGAAAGTTGTGAAAGAGTAACATCTGAGCAATGTAATTATTAATTATTAATTAATAATTATTAATTATTATTAATTAAACATCTGGATACAGTCTGTTTTTTTTATTTTTTTTTTATAATAGTAGTACTTTTATTCATCAAGGATGCATTAAATTGATCAAAGGTGACAGTAAAGATGTTTCTATTTCAAATAATTGCTGTTCTTTTGTACTTTCTCTTCATCAAAGAACCTTAAAATAAAATGCATCACCGTTTCCACAAATATATGGAACTGTTTTCAACATTGATAATAATCATAAATGTTTCTTGAGCAGCAAATCATCATATTAGAATGATTTCTGAAGGATCATGTGACACTGAAGACTGGAGTAATGATGCTGAAAATTCAGCTTTGAACACAGGAATAAATTACACTTTACTATATATTCACATAGAAAACAGCTGATTACATTGGAATAATATTTCACATTTTTTACTGTATTTTTGATCAAATTAATGCAGTCTTGGTGAGCTATGGAAGCTTGTTTCCACCACAAAATAAAACAATTGAAAAGATAATTACTTTTTTCTCGTAATTCTGACTTTTTTCCTTGCAATTACGAGTTTATATCTTCCAATTCTGAATATTTTCCACGCAAATACAAGTTTATATCTCTCAATTTTGACTTTTTCACGCAATTGCAAGTTTATATCTCGCAATTTTGACTTTTTTCTTCGCAATTGCAAGTTTATATCTCGCAATTTTGACTTTCTCGCAATTGCAAGTTTATATCTCGCAATTGACTTTTTTCTTCGCAATTGCAAGTTTATATCTCGCAATTTTGACTTTCTCGCAATTGCAAGTTTATATCTCGCAATTCTGACTTTTTTCTTCGCAATTGCAAATATATATCTCGCAATTCTGACTTTTTTCTTCGCAATTGCAAATTTATATCTCTCAATTCTGACTTTTTTGTTCGCAATTGCAAGTTTATATCTCGCAATTTTGACTTTCTCGCAATTGCAAGTTTATATCTCGCAATTTTGACTTTTTCTCGCAATTGCAAGTTTATATCTCGCAATTTTGACTTTTTCTCGCAATTGCAAGTTTATATCTCGCAGTTTTGACTTTTTTCTTCGCTTTTGCAAGTTTATATCTCGCAATTTTGACTTTTTCTCGGAATTGCAAGTTTATATCTGGCAATTCTGACTTTTTTCTTCGCAATTGCAAGTTTATATCTCGCAATTTTGACTTTTTCTCGCAATTACGAGTTTATATCTCAAAATTCGGAATATTTTTCCAATCAAATACAAGTTTATATATCGCAATTCTGATTTATTTTCTCCGAATTGAGATATAAAGTCGCAATTGAATTGCAAAATGTAAAATCGCAATTGCAAGAAAAAAGTCAGAATTGTGAGATAAAAAGTCGCAACTACCTTTTTTATATTTAATTGAGGGGCAGAAACCAAAAATATCTTAGAAATCTTAACGACCCAAACGTTTGACCACTAGAGCACATGATGAATGCAGTAAGATGCTGTTTTTG
Organism: Ancherythroculter nigrocauda; assembly: GCA_036281575.1. Lineage (NCBI taxonomy): Eukaryota > Metazoa > Chordata > Actinopteri > Cypriniformes > Xenocyprididae > Ancherythroculter > Ancherythroculter nigrocauda. The sequence continues at coordinate 32,459,348 of VTFQ01000024.1, read as the reverse complement.
AGACTGTGTTGTTGACTTGTGACAGGGCGAGACGGACGCAGACGCTGAACCTGGCATTCTCATGAGCGCTCAAACCATCACATCAGAAACCACCAGCACCACCACGACCACACACATCACCAAGGTAAGAGAGATCATAGAGGTAACACTGACGCTGCCTGACGGACGAGTGTCGTAACATCTGTGTGTTTGACAGATGGTGAAAGGAGGCATCTCAGAAACACGGATCGAGAAGAGAATCGTCATCTCAGGAGATGCAGACATCGATCATGACGAGGTGAGCCTCTGATATTCATTCAGGGTCATTCTATCTAACGCCGCCTTTCTTGATTTTTTTCTTTTAAAAGAAGCTCATGTTAAAGGTGCTCTAAGTGATCCTGGGTGGAGTAACTTCCTGTTGATGTTCGAAGTGTTGTCAAATAAAACAGAGGCTAGCTAGACCCTCCTCCTCCCCCTCCCCCCTCCCCCTCCCCTCCGTGCTTCCTGAAATCATTATTGTCGGTTATTGGCTGGAGCATGTTTATTATGTTAAGTTGTCCAGGCTGCACCAGTTTGTTTTTATTGCCATTTTCGGAGATTGTGGAGACTACAGAGACCGCGTTTTTTTACAGTGTGTTCAGGGGACAGGCAGCTAGCGGATAGTGAGGAGATGTTTGCTGTATGTGACAAAAAATGTTTTGGCCTAAAAACACGTGACATCACTTAGAGCACCTTTAAGAGAGATGTAATTATTCCTTTAGAAATGATGGTTTCACGGTTTATTGTGATGTTACAGGCATGTCATTAGGAAGAGAATTTAATGCAGATATTTCTATAAAACATCATTAAAGATCATTAAATATACTTTAAATATAAGAGGGAAATTGGGTAACACTTTACAGTAAGGTCCCATCAGCTAACATTAGTTAATACATTAACTGTCCTTAACTAACAGTGCGCAATACAGTATAACAGTAGTTATTATGCTGGCTTGGCTTGAATTAGCACATACTAGCAATGCCATGCTAGAAACATGCTAATTCAAGCTAGAAATATGCTAGCGACATGCTAAATTATGCTAGAAACACACTAACCACATGCTAAAACGTGCTAGCCATGTGTTAACTCATGTAATCAATGTGCTAAGTCATGTTAGAAAGATGCTAACAACATGGTAAAACATTCTAGCAATGTGTTAAATCATCATGGTAACATACTAAATCATGCTAGAAACATGCTAACAACATGCTAGCAATGTGTTAATTCATGTTAGAAACATGCTAACAATGTTAACGATAATATAACATATAAACATGTTATTAAATGTTAAATCATGTAGAAACATGTTAACAATGTTGTTGTCATGCTAAAAACATGCTAAAATATGTTAGCAATGTGTTAATTCATGCTAGAAACAAGTTAGTGACGTGTTAAATCATGCTAGCAAAATGCTAAATCATGTTAGAAAAATGTTAACATGCTAAAGCATGCTAGCAATGTGTTAATTCATTCTAGAAGCCAGCTAGCGATGTGCTAAATTATGTTAGAAACGTGCTAACCACGTTAAAACATGCTAGCAAAATGCTAGAAACATGCTAACAACATGCTATAACATGTTAGCAATGTGTTAAATAAGACTAGCAATGTTAAATAATGATAGAAACATGCTAAAAACATCTTTAAACGTTAGCAATGTGTTAAATCATGTTAGAAACATGCTAACAACATATTAGCGATAATATATAACATATAAACATGTTAATAAAATGCTAAATCACGTAAAAACATGCTAACAATGTTGTTAAGTCATGTTATCAAAATGCTAAAGTATGTTAGCAATGTGTTAAATTGTGCTAGGAACATGTTAGCAAATTGCTAAAACATGCTAGTAATGTGCTAATTCATGGTTGAAACATGTTAGCAATGTGTTAAAACATGCCAGCTACTTGGTAAAATGTTAAAATGTGCTATAAACATGCTAGAAATGTGTTAAAACATGATAGCAAAGTGTTAAAGAAACATTTAACAACATGTTAAAACATACTATCGACATGTTATACATCTATCTATCTATCTATTAAAACTACTAAACTAAAACGTAAAACTATTTCAAACTTAAAACCTTCAAATGTAAAGCTGTTAAAACATTCTGGTCAGGCTCTCTCAAGCCAACATCAAAGTTTGTTCTCATCTAGTTAAAAATACAACTGTTCATTGTTAGTTCATGTTATCTCAGGTCCAGTAAACGTTTACAGTAATAAACGCTTGAGTCTTTTTCTGATGTAGTTACTCATGTTAACAGATGGAACCTGTAAAGTGTTACCGAATATGGTAATATAAAGTTGCTTGATTTTAGTTCATTATCAGAATACAGTACAAGTTTATCAGCTCATCCTTCATTTAGTTCATGATCCTTTATGAATTGTAATGATCCAGTAGTGAAGCTAGTTAGCAGTAGTTGTGGTTCTGATGTGGGTGTCACTGTGGGTCAGGCTCTGGCTCAGGCTATTAAAGAGGCTAAAGAACAACATCCCGACATGTCAGTGACCAAAGTCGTGGTCCATAAAGAGACGGAGATCACGCCGGAGGAGGGCGAGGAGTGACGCAGGTAAGACCAGAGCCAATCAGAGCTTGATTTGGCTTGGCTGACTGCGAGCTGATTGGCTGCTGCACTTTGGAGCGCTGCTATTGGCTGCTGTACTAACACCGGTGGCGCTTTGGCTGTTTACCTCCCTCATCATTCATCTGTGGACCTCCGAGGACTTTGGCTGATTATTTCTGCCTGTTTGACTGGTGCTTTTAATTATTAGGGGTTCAAGTAATTGTTAACATTTGTAAGGATCAGTATTCTCCCCTAAAAATGATCGGGCAGAGCAAACCGTAAGTCGTAGAGACTTGAAACTTTGAGGGCTGGTAGTACTCACACCGTTTACAACGTCACCAAGGCTCGCCCCGATCGGCCTGACGGGGGCGCTAAGGCGGTCAAAAGTACGAAATGGCTCATAACTCTTACTAGGATTTACTCGTCATTTGAAATTTTCAGGTATTTTGGATTTTTTGAAAAACCTACTTTTGCGAACTAGTCCTAGGTTTTTGGCCTGATCAGAGCCAAACCAATGCAGTGAGATGCTCTACAGTCTGATTGTCAGTAATTATCAAAAAAGAAGTTGAAATTTCGTTTCACGGTCCCTAAGGGCCGCCAAAAGTTTTGAAGTTGGCGGAGCCACTTTTACGAAAATGGCTGTAACTCGTGAACTGAATGAGATATTTTCACCAAATTTGGCACACCTATGTAAGAGCTCATTCTGTGGTCATGTGAAAAAGGATGCGGCGACTGGCCACTTGGTGGCGCTATAACAGATAAAAAAGCATGAAAGCGGCTATAACTACTTCACCGTTAGTCCGATCGACTTGAAAATTGGTATGCAGTGTCTTTGTCCGAGGTGCCATGATTTTCTGTGAGGTCACTGACGCATCTCAAAAAACACGTCCGCCATCGGCCATTGAAGTTTAGGCAGCTATCAGACAGTGTTAATTTTGACAGCAAATTTTGATTTTGTTTTGGTCATAGACTTTTGACTAAAATGCCATTTAGTTTTAGTCATATTTAGTCACCGGAAATTGTTTTAGTTTTAGTCTAGTTTTAGTCGACTAAAAATCATAAGGGTTTAATTAAATTGTAATGCATCAGGTAAGCATTTCTCTAACAATACACAGATCCAATACAATAATATACATCTGATATTCTCCAAAATGTTTGTTCACTGAAGACAACCAACTGTACTTTACTTGCCAAAACGGATATTTTTGACCGTTCAAGTACAAAAAGGTATGAAAGAGAGCTCAATTCAGTGCTTTTCAGGGATTAACACACTTATCATTGAGTTTTTTATCACTATTAATAGTTTTTGTTATGAATTTTGATTAGATTAGATTTTTAGTTTTTCTGCTTTTAGTTATTTTACGTCAGGTTAAGCTAAAGCTTAGAAACTAGATGAAATAAAAAAAACATGTTTACAGTTTTTATATATATTTATTTAATTTTATTTGATTTAACACTTATTTTGTTTCAAGTATTGAAGATTGCTTATGGTTTTAGGTTTAGTTAACTATAATAACCCTGATACTTGTAAAATATTGTGTCAAATAATGTTCTTAATCTTTCCTTCCTGTGACAGAAGCTACAATAGTTTACTATGAATTAAATGGAAATTAAATTCAATTAAATTAAATAGTTTATTGTGTAAACAAAATAATAATGACAAGGGGAAAAAATAATTATAAACCATCCCGAAATACACCGTGACTCTTATTCTGAAATGTCTGCTCATTTAGGTTCAGACGAGGGAGATAAAATATGCATTCTTACAACCGTCTAAAACATATTACCATATAAACATTGTATAGTAAACATTGTAATAATTCATCAACATTAGCTCATAAGCAATCGCTTGGCATAAATGTGCGCTATTTATCAATTGCGAAGAAGTGCTGCTGGACGAGCCTGTAGAGGGCGCAACAGCGCGCGTTTTCCTGCGGTTAGATCAGCACGTTACAGGACAGCAGTCCTGACAGGATATCTTCCCAAATCGTCTCATTTTTATTCGTTGACGAAAATTAGGGTAGATTTTAGTCATAGTTTTAGTCAATCAAAACGCGTTTTTATTTAGTCATCGCCTCGTTTTCGTCTGTGAAAAAATGTTGTTGACGAAAATTATTCGTCAACGAAATTAACACTGCTATCAGACAAGGTTAATGGAGGCCAATCGGAAAGAAACTCTCTGGGCCTGTTTGACTTACAGCCCTAGAGGCCTGTGAGAAATTCGAAAGAAATCAGCCACCAGGGGGCGCCTTCATGTTTTTCAAGTTTGTAAAGGATCGTGTATCGCACGATTTTTCATGCACGCCCACAACATTCATACCACATGGTAGAACTCCTCATTCTGAGCAACTTTGCCTCTAGGACCGCTGCTGTCCATCGAATCGTTCGTTAAATATTAGAGATTATTTCAAAAACCAACTTTGGCGAACTAGTCCTAAATTTTTGGCTCAACCTCGAAAATCATCTATGGTCGAGATGGTTACAGGCTTGCTAATTAAAACATACCTTTTTACGCATGTACTTAAAGGTCTTAAGACGCTTGAACCCCGATAATTGCTGCTCGCAGCTATATTTTGTAGCTGATTTTGATTGAACACACTGCTTTCTGCTGGTAGAAAGCGGTACTGCACTGTGACAGAATCCATGAGATTATTAGTAAAGTTGAGTGTGTGTTTGTGCTCCAGACATGAATGAATCCTCAAATCATGTGTGTTGTTGAGGAGAATGTGTTGTTACGTTACTAAGTGGCCGGCGGACGCACCATTTTGGACCAGAAAACAGGTGAAAAAATCCCATGTTATCGAGGCCTGTATTATGTTGATGTTTTAACATGATATTTAAATGCATGACGCATTTAACATCATCACTTCAGAGCGCTGACAGCCACTAACAGACCCGCGTCACGCTTCGCTCCTCTGAAGGTTCTTTCTGCTCCTTCATTACTGAATGTTTTGTTTTATGTTTTCAGGATTAACATCATCTTCACGCTTTCTGGAGGAAACTAGTGTTCACGCTGTGGAGATTGAGGGACGCTTCAGAGAAATCAACATGAACTAATGAATTGCAGCAAACTTCATCTGAACACTTCTGGAGTAACACACACACTTACACACACACACACACACGCTCCGCACTGGATCACTGTTACTGCATGACAAGGGAACAATTCTGCTTTTTTTGTGAGGAGACTAAAGTATATAGACATTTTAGGAAATACTATATGAGCGTTTAGTCAAACCACGGGACTGAAGAATATGTGAAATATAACAGATATCTACATTTATTTATTATACTGCTCTTTCACTTTAAAAAAGGACTTTGCACAATATTTAACCTTGCAGAGATGTGCCATCCACACGTGTCGCCCCTCTGATTTGCTCATGTTGAATATGACACACAAATGACAATATGAGAATATGAATATGCCACACATTTTCTCATGTATCTTAGAGACGTGTTATGTTGTTTTACTTGAATTATACGCCTGTTTTTTGTTTCTTCTTGAAAACTGTCACTTGTGAACATTGAGTCTAGAGGAGCTAAACTGTTTGAGAGCTCAACTGGTACCCTGAAACATCAATCCCAGAGTTCTCCTTGCCACATCTGAGCCTTAAACTGTACAGAACTGAACCTTTAGACAAGCCCAAATGTGTGTTTATGTCCTTGATTCAGTGTCATGTGCAGCATCGCCGCCCTGCTGACTGTTTCCCACTCAAGCTCAAATAAAAGGTCAATTCCATTTCTGATAACTTTGCAGTTTCCATTCATCCCTTTGCTGTGAGATGTGAATGAGAATATGCATTCATTAATATGGCATTTTCTATAATAAACAAACAAATACATATATATATTAGAGATGCACCGATATTACATTTCTCCATCGATACCGATAGCCCATTATTCAGAGTGATATCTGCCGATAACGATACCGATAGTTTGGGGGTTCTGCCTTTTATACCTTTTAAATTAATGATAATTTCATTATAATTAATCATTATATTTTTTAGTTATTATACTTTGAAAGAAATGCAAATAAACACTTTATCTCTCCATTTTATCAACTTGTTTCAGAGTATCTGGTATCAATTTATAAACAAACACACTCAAATTAATATTAACACACATTAACTAAATTCTGAAGATTAAATGAATATTTTTTAACTTTCTGAAAGTTATTAATTCATATAATTACTATTAATATTGAACATCAAACTGGTTTCTTAGCATTTTCTTTACACAAAACACAAATTCAGTGCATTTTTTCTGCCCTCTTTTGATTGACAGGATATATTGGCCCTGACTATTGGCTGTTTTAAACTACCGGCTGCTACCGATTATTGGCCGATATATCGGTGCATCTCTAATATTTTGTATATATATATATATATATATATATATATATATATATATATATATATATATGGGGTGAATTCAGGGTGATTGGGACACTTTTTGCCATTGAGATGACTTGGAAAAAGTGTCCCAATCAACCTGAATATGTATAATTAATATTTGTGTTGTACATAAGCGTCATTTAAACATTTGCACAGGATGGGATTTTCTCCAATAATTGAAGTTATTTTAAATTCATTCTCATTATGAATCAACTCGTTTAGTGGTGGTCATCCGAAATTGGAATTCTTTTTGTTGAAACGATATCATGGTAATATATTTTTGGACATGGTAACATCATTAAAATCTTTTTAGGAGTGCCATATACTATGATATATAAACATGGCAATCATTTAGTACCAAAACATCAGTTTTTATCATTACTGTACTTTATTTAATAGTAAATAGTCCACACAATTTCTTGTTTAATTTATTTTTACCTTTAGTTAACAGTTCTGAGCCTAACCAAATAACAAAAATACTTTTCCCATTAAGCTATAAAATGTTGAACGTTCAAAACATCTATCGTTTTACATGTTTTAAAAACATTCTTATTCTTCAAACATTATTTTTGAATGTTTTCTGAACGTTCTGAATAACATTCATAAAACGTTAAACCAACGTCCAAATAAAATGTGTCAGGAAAAAAAAACGTTCCATCGACGATTTTTTAAATATTTCGTGATAACTTCGAATAATTGTTCTATTAATGTTACTGAAAAGAACATTTGTTCATAATTTTGACAAATCCTCAAAGTTCCCCGAGCGTGTAAACGATTTAAACTAATTTCTCTTTCTGAGGTAAATGAATCTGAATGTGCACTCGCTCCTCCCGCGCGTCACAGTACGGTTCGCGCTCCAGAGATTTGCGCTGGGTCATTTGCGTAAGCGTGCCTGCGCATCCCTGTGTGAGAGAGAGCAGCCGCTGCGCTGTTTGCGTAGCTGTGCCCGTGTCTACGTACGAGCTTCGGTCACTCGCTCTCCGCAGTTCCGTGCTGGCGCAGCGCGTCCTTCCGCCTGTGCTCGTCCTCGGCCTCGCACACAACAACAAAGTATTAAATTCTGCACTGGCTTTCGTGACATTCAACACACACTTTCCCAGTGGATCACAATAGCACAATAAAGGTAAGAAATAGATTTTTGGAGCGGATTGAAGCAGCTGCTGAATTATTGCATAATGTTTTGCGCGGGATGGCTGCGCGCGCCCGGCGCGGGAGTGTTCGTCATGGCCCGCGCAGCTCGCGCCACTAAATTCGCCTCAGCGCGCCTCGATCCACATCGAGCACCCGTTTACCGAGCACATTCCGCTGCTCTCCGGTGCTGATCGGTGCTCTCTGGTCCTCCGGGCTCGTTCAGTAGGAAAGACGGCGGATAGTTAGTCGTTTTTGTTCGATTAAAGTCGGTCGACGATGATTTATGTGCTAATGCTAAGATTAGCTTCAAGAGAACCAAAGCAGACTAGCGCAGAAATGGCAAAATATACCGATTAAACTTCAGTTTATCGACCGAACATGATATTTAGAGAGTAAAAGACTCTTTTATAAGATTAAAACACATCTCGTATGTTTAAATGAAGTAGTTTTGGCGTTTGTGGCCCGTGTCAGTCCATTCAGAACAAACCACAAGCATCATGTGCCCATCAAGGTATCAATGATCTTTAACAAAAACACGTGAAAATGTTTAAAATGCATTTGTTTTGTTTTCAAATGTGATGTTAGTGATTATTTATTCAAATAAGGCGTGACGCAAGTTTATTATTTTTCATATTGAACCTTCATTCAAACGCCTGATGTATATAATTATAAAAAATATTATTAAAAATAAATGTATAGCGTAAAATGTATATTTTATTAGATTTTTTTTTTTTTGGGGGGGGGGGGATCATTTTAGGATCATTTTAGATCCTTGAAACGAAATTATTAGTTAACCAATCGATTATAAACAATTATTATTGTAAAAAATATGGAATTACAAGGTTCTGTCTACATTTTGCTTTTTGTTTTCTAAAAAATAGTGCTAAAATGTACACAACTTTAAAAAATTTTTTTAAATAATGTCAATAAGTCACACAATAAGAATATGTAAATAACTAAATTTTGATGACGCTGACGAAATGTCAATTAGTTGGTCCACCAGTATATATTAAACTACAATATTTTTTTAATGAAATATTGTGGTTTATTATAAATGATTTATCTGTGTTCATTATTCAAGTTAATTTACCTCATAATCAAAATAACATGTTTACTGGTATGATGGCGGCGGGACAACCTGTCACTCACATGAGATCGACCAGTAGCAAATTGCAACCATCCAATCAAGTCCCACCCTACATTTGTAGATATACGCTACTTCTGTTTCATGCTAACTTTAATATAAAAAATACTGGGTTAAAAACAACCCAAGTTGGGTTAAAAATGAACAAACCCAGGTTGTTTTAACCCAGCGGTTGGGTTAAATGTTTGCCCAACCTGCTGGGTAGTTTTATTTAACTCAGCTATTGTTTAAAAATTACTGTATTGCTTGCTTAAAATGAACCCAAAGCATGTTGGAAATTAACATTTATTAATAAGTTTAATACATTAACATTTATTAAGTTGTTTATTAATAAATGTTCGCCTTTTGATTATTATTGTTGCCTCTAGTAATTATGTGTCTAATTTTTAATTTTCAACCTATTTTAGGTTTATTTTAAGCCAGACATATAGTAATTTTTAAACAATAGTTGAGTTAGGCAAACATTTAACCCAACCGCTGGGTTTGTCCATTTTCAACCCAATTTGGGTTTTTTTTAACCCAGCATCATTTTTTAAGAGTGTACCATGTTATGTCCCAATTAGGGTTGCAAAGGGGTGGAAAGTTTCCACGGGAACTTAACCTGGGGAATTTTGGAAATATTCCAATTTGGAAACTTAACAGGAATTTATGAGAAATTGTGGGAATTTATGGAAATTAATTGGAAATTTATATAAATTTCTATATAAATTTTATATAAAATGTATCATATACAAACATTTAAATTCCCTGTTAAAGGCTAACCTGCAATTTTCCAAATTCGTTGTTTATTCCCGTTAATTCCCATGGAAATTTTCCATCCTTGAAAATTTCTGGAATTTTGCAACCCTAGTCCCAGTGTTTTCATTTGATTTGTTTGTAAACTACTCAAGCTAATTTTTTCACTCTTTCTCCGTAGGATCCCGCTCCAGTATGTCCGAAACTGTGAAGTATGTGGACGATGAGCACAAGACCATCTTTCTGAAGCTACTGAACGAGCAGCGACTAGAAGGCGAGCACTGCGACATCGCGGTGGTGGTGGAGGATGTGAAGTTCAGGGCGCATCGCTGTGTGTTGGCGGCGTGCAGCAACTACTTCAAAAAACTCTTTAAGAAGCACGAGGTGGACAGTTCGTCCGTCATCGAGATCGACTTCATCCGCTCGGACATCTTCGAGGAGGTGCTCAATTACATGTACACCGCGAAGATCTCGGTGAAGAAGAAGGACGTGAATCTGATGATGTCCTCCGGGCAGATACTCGGAATACGGTTTTTGGACAAGCTCTGCTCGCAGAAACGCGACATGTCGCCCGACGAGAAAAGCAACGACCCCCGGAACACAAAGTTCCCGTATGACATGGTGAAAATGGGGCTTCCGACGGAAGATCCCCCGTTGAATCAAGACAGCGACGTGCAGGTGCTCGGCGACCAAGACGACGCGCCTTCGGACGACATCGTGGAGGAAACGCAAGGCAATCACGACCTGGACAAGTCGCCGAACAACGCCCTGCGAGTGCAGGAGGCCATCCTGAAGGAGCTGGCGCAGGAGGAGGTGCACAAAGTCAGCTGCTACGACCAAGAGGTGGAAGCAATAGACGCCGAACCCAAAGAATTGGCGAGCCACACCCAGACGCTCTCGTTCGCCGACAGCATGGGCGACGTGAAGGACGAGCAGCCGCCGGGATGGACGACGGCCACCGCTGATATGAAGTTCGAGTATCTGCTCTACGGCCACCGAGATCAATTAGCCTGCCAAGTGTGCGGCAAGACCTTCCTGGACGAGAATCGCCTTCGGAAACACGAGAAGCTGCACTCGGCCGACAGGCCGTTCGTTTGCGAGATCTGCACTAAAGCGTTCACCACACAGGCCCATTTAAAAGAGCACCTGAAGATCCACACGGGCTTCAAGCCTTATCGTTGCGACGCCTGCGGCAAGTCCTTCATCCGCGCGCCCGACCTGAAGAAACACGAGCGCGTGCACAGCAACGAGCGGCCGTTCGGCTGCCAGATGTGCGAAAAGGCCTTCAAGCACAAGTCGCACCTGAAGGACCACGAGCGACGCCACCGAGGAGAGAAGCCGTTCGTGTGCAACTCGTGCACCAAGGCCTTCGCCAAAGCGTCCGACCTGAAGAGACACGAGAACAACATGCACAGCGAACGCAAACAGCTGACCGGCGGCGGCCTGCAGAGCGAAACCGAACAGCTTCAGGCCGCGGCTATGGCCGCCGAGGCCGAGCAGCAGCTGGAGTCCATCGCGTGCTCGTAACACGCTCGAGTCTTACTACTGTTCACATCTGTTTTTTCTCTAATTTTAGAACATGATTTACACGATTGTTTCTTTTATATGTAAATGGTGCGAAACGTTTTCTCTTGTTGTACAGTTCATACCAAATGTATTTATGGCAGCTGACGGATGATGAATTGTTCTGCCCTTTCGCCTGTTGCCGTTGTACAGCGAAAAACACTTTTGTGATGTTGATGAGATGGAAGAACCTCGCGGTCAATCATTCCATCCGTTCCTCGCGGCGATTTACACGCCGAGATATTTTTGCTGTAATAAAAGACTGGTGAATCATTCAACGCTTGTCATGTCATTTCCCGCAGATACTCATGAGGTGTTGATCAGCGGCCGGTTGCACAAACTGACTAGCCTCTGTAACTCGCATAAAATGTCTCATTTGAATCTGGAAAAGTGTGGTGATTATGGTTAACTGACTAGTTCTTATGACGCAATCTTAAAATGGTGGATGGTGGATGTTTATGCGACTGGCCCCTGATGTTTGGAAAGATTTGATTTGATCTATAGAACACCGGCTTGGGTTTTTTGGTTCAAGCTTCACTGAGGATCAATAGTTTCCTCTGATTTCATCTTGAATATCAGGGAATTTTAAAATTGTGTTCAACTTTGGGTTAGTTCACCCAAAAATTAATTACTCACCCTCATGTCTCCACACCCGTAAGACCTTCGCTCATCTTCAGAACACAAATTAAGATATTTTTGATGAAATCCGAGAGGTATATGACTCATATAATACAGTAGTCAACATTTGAAGTGGATCAAAACCTTTCATCAAAGTTGTCCTAAAACCTTCTTCTTAGGACAACTTTGATGAACTTTTTTGATCCACTTCAAATGTTGACTGCTATATAATCAACATTTTCAAGATCCAGAAAGGTACTAAAGATGTCGTTTAAACAGTCATGTGACTGCAGTGTTTCAACCTTAATGTTATGAAGAGACGAGAACACTTTTTGTGTGCAAAAACAACGACTATTCAGCAATCTCTGTCATTATCTTACGCAGGTGACGCAGTGAAGGCTTCCGTGTTTACGTCCGAACGCCAGCTCAGTATTGGCCAAAGCTGATCATGTGATCAGCATCACGCAGGAGCTGGCCAATAATGAGTCGGCGTTCTGATGTAGAACCTGCAAGCGCTGGACGTAAACAACGAATAAGAATGACACAGAAGAGACTAATTTGTTGAATAAAGTGGTTGTTTTGTTTTTGCGCACAAAAGTATTCTAGTCTCTTCATAACATTAAGGTCGAACCACTGCAGTCACATGACTGTTTTAACGATGTCTTTAGTTCCTTTCTGGACCTTGAAAGTGTTGATTATATTATTATATGAGTCATAAACCTCTCGGATTTCATCAAAAATATCTTAATTTGTGTTTTTACAGGTGTGGAACAACATGAGGGTGAGTAATTAATGACAGAAATTTCATTTTTGGGTGAACTAAGCCTTTAATAAAATCCTGAAATGAATGTAAAAGTTTCAAAATAAAATCACTATGTAAAGATATTTTTGCAAACGCCATTGAGATTCTTGTAAATGATGCTCGAGATGATGGAGGAAAAGGTTCGCCGTGTTCAGGTGGGTTTTATTCCAGCAGGTGGCGCTGCAGCTGATTTTGCGCACTTGATTAGAAGAGGAACTTAAAAACTTGCAGGTGTGACAGGTGACATGCATTCTGATGCCGCTGTGAAGTCTTTCAGGTACGAAGAGATTCGCCTCTCGCAGAGATTATTTTAACTCCTAAATAATCGAGTGTATCTAAATGTGTTTAGACTGAACTCGTGTAACTGAATCCGATTTAAAACGCGACGTTAGGCTTTCGTGTGCAAGTTAGTTTGCATTACTGATGCAAGCGGTTAATTAGACGCTAATTTGCTGTCTTTACACTGTAGAAAATACTGGATGAACTTACAGGATGAAACTGGAAAAGGAAGGACATGAGAAGAGCAGTAAAAAACACGACAAGAGGTCAGAAAGTTTCATCACATGTTCTAAGAATGTTATAAAAACGTCATTTCTGAATGACGGGTTTTTAAAAATGTTTTTAAAACGTTTGTTCTTGTACGCGATCGCGTTGAAAACATTGTATAGTTTTGCAGACATTATGAGGATGTTCAGAGAGATCTAGATGCTGTTTTAAAACAACCAAAGTTGGGTTGAAAATTGACAAACCCAGTGGTTGGGTTAATGTTTGTCCAATGTGCTGGGTAATTTTATTTAACTCAACTATTTAAAATTGACTATTTCTGGCTTAAAATGAACCCAAAATATGTTGGAAATTAAACCTCAGACGCATAATTACTAGAGGCAACAATAATAATCAAAAGGTGAACATTTATTAATAAGCAATTTAATAAATGTTTAATTATTTTTCATTAAACCTATTAATAAATGTTAATTTCCAACATATTTTGGGTTCATTTTAAGCAAGAAATACAGTAATTTTTAAACAATAGTTAAGTTAAATAAAACTGACCAGCACATTGGGTTTGTCCAATTTTTTTTTTAACCCAACTGGGGTTGTTTTTAACCTAGAATTTTTTAAAATGTAACAATTATCACAAATTAAAATAACATTAGATGAACATCCAACTAAAACATTGTATAAATAATGTTTTTGAGAACATTTGATAACTTTAATCCAATGTTCTATTAACATTCCCGGAGGAACATTTGTTTATAACGTTGAGAGAACGTTCTGAGAAAAACAGATATTTCAGGTTTATTTAACTAGGATCTCTTGCGTGTGTCAGAGGGAAGAAGTCCAAGCATTCCTCTAAAGACAGAGGAAAGGACTCGGAGTTGAACGGCAAACACAAACCCTCCTCGAAGGTAAAAGCATCATGACAGAAGGTCATAAAGAAGTATGAATGTGTGTCTGAAGTATAAATGATTGTGAATCATTACTAGAAGAAACAGTCCGACTCGGGAGAATGTCAGCAGGAGTCTGGAGTCTCCAGGTGCGTCTTCAGCTCGAATAATAATAATGCATGAAGTTCTGTGTCACTCACTCATATTCTTCTGTTTTAGAAGCGAGGTGAAATGTGAAGCAGGAGATGCTGACATGAATGTGGTGAGCATCATTTAATGAGATGAAAAATAATTAATTTACTCTCCTCCATGTCATCCAAGATTTTCATGTGTTTCTTTCTTCAGTGGAAAAGAAATGAAGGAAAACATTTCAGGATTTTTCTCCATATAGTGGACTTCACTGGGGTTCATGATCTTTCCAACATGATTACGTCATGCGTGGAGCATCACAGAGCAGTGCAAGACGAGCATTTGTGGTTAAAAAGTGTATAATGTTTATTTTTGTTTAGAAAATGTCTGATGGTTTCTCTAGATGAGACTCTTATTCCTCGTCTGGGATCATGTAGAGCTCTTTGAAGCTGCACTGAAACTGACATTTGGACCTTCAACCCGTTGAACCCCAGTGAAGTCCACTATATGGAGAAAAATCCTGGAATGTTTTCCTTCATTTCTTTTCAACTGAAGAAAGAAACACATGAACATCTTGGATGACATGGAAATTATCATGAAATTCATTCTGAAGTGAACTAATCCTTTAACATCCATTGCATAAAGTGAAAAATAGAAGAAAAACTCCTTGTGGAACCTTATTTTTAAGAGTGTTTATATGAGAAAATGCTTCAGTTTAAATCTTGAGAATGTTTGATTTTGCAGGACGCCACAGCAGCAGATCCTGATGAAAGGCAAGAGATCTCTCAGTTTCATTTCATATGATTGAGTAATTGTGAAATGCACGGTCAAAACAATGAGTTGAACTGTGAAGTGAGTGATTTATGTTTATATGATTCATCAGAACTCAACGTGATGATGGACAGGAGAAATCAAGCCCACCAGAAAACAACAACAACAACAACAAACAGAAGGTATTTTGATTGACAGTGTTTAGGTATTCTTATACAGGTTTATTTAACCCTCGTGCGGTCTTCGTTTGGGAAGAACACTCAGGGTCTTCGGGGTCTCCAGAGACTACAGGCAACAAAATGTAATTTTGTAACAAAATAATAGGTTTTTTTTTAAACAAATGTAATTTTACTCTGTTTATTAGTGTTTTTACCTTTCATTCATGGGGATAACATGGATAATTTGACAAGGTTTAGTGTGAGATTTTTGCCCATCTTTTGGAAAATGCAGTTTTAAAAGTTAAAAAATGATCACTTTATCCAGTAGATGGCAGCAGAGCTCCACTATTTGCTGTTTGACTGACTGAAAGACATCTTTTCACAAGTATTTTCAGCTGGATTCATATCTAAATATTATCAAATCACAATTATGACAATAAAAGCTACTTTTTGTCATAGTTAAGTATTTTTTGTAATGAGAAAAATCAGTTTTTCAATATTGTTATATTATGATGAGACCCCGCTTGGAAAATGGACAAAATTCATCCTCAAAATCAACATTTTTGAAAAACTTATTTTTTTCAGTACAAAAAAATACTAAACTTTGACAAAAAGTAATTTTTATTGTGATTTCATAATATTTAGATATGAAAAATACTTGTGAAAAGATGTCTTTCAGTCAGTCAAACAGCAAATAGTGGAGCTCTGCTGCCATCTACTGGATAAAGTGATCATTTTTTACTTTTAAAACTGCATTTTCCAAAAGATGGGCAAAAATCTCACACTAAACCATGTCAAATTATCCATGTTATCCCCATGAATGAAAGTTAGAAATGTGGGTCTTTTATAAAGTGAATTTTACATAAAAAGCTGTTTTATATAAAAACTTATTTAAAAAAATATTTTAATTTATTTTGTTACAAAATTACATTTTGTTGCCTGGTGTCTCTGGAGACCCTGAGTGTGACTTTATTTTCTACACTAACATAAAAACAAGATATCACTCCAATTTGTTTCTTTTTTAATTTGTAGATATAGGAAGTGTTAACAACTGTACAAAGTTTCATGTCATTTGGGCAAAGATAACTTTTTTTTTTATTTTAGCAAACGTTGTTTGGGGTCTAAAACGACCCTCTAAGGGTTAATTTCTTCCGATTGATTCTCAGACTCGATCAAAGAGCAGTAAGGAGCGTCTCAATCACACGGAGAAGAACGAGCGGACTGCAGATGAAAACCTGAAGAACGACTCAAATCAGGTTTGTCGTATCAGAGCGCAGGCGTCATGTTCTTCATCATCATCCTCAATCACATGTGACTTGTTTCAGACGGATGAAAGGCAGGAGACGGACGGCCCGCCGGTCACTGCACCTGCCAAGATAAAGAAGAAGAGAGTCAAAGATGAAAAGAGTGATAAAAATCAACAGTCTGGGAAGAAAAGAAAAAAGCAGAGTTCTGAACATGATGAACCAGAGAAGAATAAAAAGATCAAGAAGGATGATGAAGGCGAGGAACAGCAGAAGAAAAAAGAGAAGGTGAAGAAAGAGGACAAGAAAGATGAGTCTGATAAGTGGAAGTGGTACGTGCTCACACTGCTTTCCTTCAGGTAGTCTTTAAGGATTCATTTGAGCAGAATTAAAGTATCTACTGAACTCAATTCATTCAGTTCAATTAACTTAATTTTGAATATCAGGAGATTAATAGGCTTAATTAGTCAGAATTAAAATACTTTTCGTCATTTTAAATAGGCTTTAATATATGTAACCTTTATTTTACATCTTATTTTAATGAATAAAGCCCGTTTGAAGCGGAATAAATTGGCGTGTGGAACTGTTATCGCGCAGATGCCGCCGGTCGGACACATACATGTGACGCACAGACGCGCGTAAGTGCGCATGTGCAGAAGAGCACATGTCCGCTGTGCGCTGCTGCTGCGGGGAATGAGAAGATGTTTGTTCGTTATTTCACGAGTCGTTTATATTTCAGCGGAACGTAATAAAGTCGCTTCGCTCGTTTCTTCTGTCAGACATTATGATCGAGCCGCGAAAACACTGTCGGACTGCAGGTCAGATTAATATTCATTAATGAGATTAATATTCATGAGTGAGATCACATCTGCGCATGCGCGTTTGTGACGCGGAAACTATAACGAGATAAAGGTTGTTGACATGATAAACTTTAAATAGAACATCATATAGAATGCTGTATTGCAGCTTTAATTAGATATTAACTTAAAATATTAAAGTTTTGTGTTATATTAATAAAATTATACACTAGTTAATGTTTAAATAATTTAAAATAAATTCAAATAATTCATTTAAATTGTCAATAATTGAAACATGATTATGTAGAATTGTGTATTGTGTAACTTTATAAGCTCATATTAATCTGTGTAAAACTTTATTAAATATTATTTTTTTAGGTTAATTTAATTTAATGATAATATGAAATAATATTATATTTAATATATTTATTTTAAAAATCGGTGGACATCAGTCATGCAAATACATTTTCCTATAATTAATAAATAATCATTAATAAATTTTCACTTTAAAAAGATGATTATTAATCGATAAAAGACTGTTAATTATTAATTTAAAATATGATATTAATATAGTATTTTAATAATGTAATATTTAATTTTATATTTTATCATTTTTAAAACATTTAAAATAAATACATTTCATTAATTTATTTTTAATCAATCATTTAAACATGATTATGTAGTATTATGTATTACGTTGCTTTATGAGCTCATATTAATCTGTGCAAAACTATAAATATTAACTTAAAATATTATTTTCAGATTATTTTAATTTAATATAATAATAATAATAATAATAATAAAATACTTTTTATTATTTCGTATATTTATTTTAAAAAATTGTCAGCATACAAATTTTTCCATAATTTATTAATAAATAATCATTAATTCTTAATCCTAAAATCTTATTCACTTTAAACAGATGATTATGTAATTATGATAATATAATTATGTATAATAAATGTTATTTAAAATAGATACAAAAAATTCATTTAAATGATCATTAATAAATGTTAATAAATCAATTTAAACATAGAATTGTGTTGCATTGCTTTATGAGCTCATTAATCGGTGAGAGACCGTTAATTAAATATTAACTTAAATATTTATTTTCCATACTGTTTTAAAATGTTTTATATTATTTTAATATAATTAGTATTTTCATATTTTAACATTATAATTCATTTTAAAAATTCATGGACTTATGATAAATTTATCAATAAATTTATCATAATAAATTGTTCATTTTTACACATTTATTAAACTTGCATAAAATGTATTCTTAATGTTTGAGGTTGAATTTGCAGACTGTATAATTGTTGCTCACTATATTAATGCTTCTCTCTAGTGTCTTCTCTCATGTTTCTGCTCATGATTGTCTTCATATTTAGTTCACTTCCTCTGTGTTCTTGTGCGTTTGATGAATAACCTGTGATTGAATGATCAGGTGGGAAGAAGGCAAATCCTCGGACAGTCAAAAATGGAGCCGTCTCGAGCACAAAGGACCGTATTTCCCTCCGGAATATGAGCCGCTGCCCGATAATGTGCCCTTTTATTACGACGGTAAGAGCGTCATGTGATCTGATGTCCTAACAGCATTTATATCAGCTTCACAGTAATAAACAGGAAAATAACAGTGTTAATCAACTGTTTTCAGGTCAGCCGGTGAAATTGAGTCCAGCGACGGAGGAAATCGCCACTTTCTACGCCAAGATGCTGGACCACGAGTACACCAGTAAAGATGTGTTTCAGAACAACTTCTTCACTGACTGGAAGGAGGTACAATTTAAAGTTTTTCTTGTGAAAAGTGTGTTTTTGGCTTTTAACTCAGTATCTATTAGTT
Source organism: Ancherythroculter nigrocauda (assembly GCA_036281575.1). Taxonomy (NCBI): domain Eukaryota; kingdom Metazoa; phylum Chordata; class Actinopteri; order Cypriniformes; family Xenocyprididae; genus Ancherythroculter; species Ancherythroculter nigrocauda. The sequence goes on along the minus strand of VTFQ01000024.1, from coordinate 32,440,050 downwards.
TTCAGTAGAATTTGAGTACTTTTTACACCGCTGGTAAACTTAAACTGCGTTCTTGAATCAGGAAATGACTAAAGAAGAGAAGAAGCTGATAAAGACGCTCTCCAAGTGTGACTTCAGCCATATGCACAAGTATTTCCTGGAGAAGACGGAGGAGCGAAAGAACATGACAAAAGAGGAGAAGCAGGTGCGTGACGTCAAATTTCAGTCTGTTTACTCCCAATAATCCAATAACAGCCTTCGAATACGTGAGCAGAATGCAGTGAGTTTCAGTTCATCATTGATTCTGACTTCTTTTGCCTCGCATAACGGTAAAAATGTTATTTTTATATGAAATAATGAATACATAATAGTTATTTTTATATGTGAAATCTGCAATTTTTACTATACAATGATAGTAATAAATAGAAATTAAAAAAAAAAAAACACAATTTTGGGTGGTATAATCTACAAATCAGCCATGATGCAGAAAAAAGGGGTTAATTGAAAAATTATAATAAAAAAAAAAAAAAAATACAATATTTCAAAAATGACCTCCATAGAAATGAATAGGAAATGTAAAAATAAATTAAATATTTTTTGGGGGGTACACTCTACAAATCATCCATAATGCTGGAAAAAACACACAGCAATGAAGGGGTTAATTGAAAAAAAAATTAAATGTAAAATTACAACATTTCAAAAATGACCACCATAGAAAATGAATAGGTAATTTATAAAATACACAATTTTACAATCTACAAATCAGCCATGATGCAGGAAAAAACACACAGCAATGAAGGGGTTAATTGAAAAATAACCCCAAAAAATTTACTTTTAAAAAATGACCGCTATAGAAATGAATATAAAATTTAAAAAAAAAAAAGCAATTTTTTTGGGTCAGCCATGGTGCCAGAAAAAGCGCACAGCAATGAAAGGGTTAATTTAAATGTATTTAAAAAATAGGATAAAATTGTATGGATCGATTATATTATAAAAATAATGGAAACAAATGAATCACAATTCTTGCATAAATATTACTTTATGCAGAAAGTGTATTTGAAACTAATACGGATCAATAAATAAATGCAGATACATAAAAACATTTATTTATTTATTTATTTGACATGGGTTTAGCGCTCACAGAGTCGTTTATTTGCATAATGTCGTCGCTCTTAAAATGTGAGCATGTGTAAATGTCAACATTATCACACATCGGGTTAAACGAGATCTTACTCCTGATCGGAGGCTTCCGTAAATGTTTCGTGTTTCAATCAGGTCCTGAAAGAGGAAGCCAACCGGCTGATCGAGGAGTACGGCTACTGTCTGCTGGACGGACACCGCGAGAAAATCGGGAACTTCAAGCTGGAGCCGCCGGGTCTGTTCCGCGGGCGAGGAGAACATCCGAAGATGGGCAAACTGAAGAAGCGCATCCAGCCGGAGGACGTCACCATCAACTGCAGCCAGTGAGAGAACTAGAACTGTTTATCGTTTATTAAAACAAGAACTGTGTATAATGTATTATAAATTCTTTTATTTTGATGATAAATTTGATCCTAAAACCGATTTTACAGAGACTTATTCTTAAAATTATTACATTTGTAAGATTGTAATTAAAACCATATCAACGACCATATCATATCGTATAATTTTCACCCCACAGAGACTCTAAAATCCCAAAAGCCCCTGCAGGCCACAAGTGGAAGCGCGTTCAGCACGATAACACGGTCACATGGCTGGCGTCGTGGCTGGAGAACATTCATGGACGACCCAAATACATCATGCTGAACCCCAGCTCCAAACTCAAGGTGCGTTTGAGCTCACGCTCGCATCAGAGATGATGATGACGATGATGATGATGATGACGGTCTGTGTTCAGGGCGAGAAGGACTGGCAGAAGTACGAGACGGCGCGTCAGCTGAAGTCGTGTGTGGACGCCATCAGGAAGCAGTACAGACGCGACTGGACGTCCAGAGAGATGAAGAGCAGACAGAGAGGAGTCGCCATCTACTTCATCGATAAGGTGAGCCGATGGGCGGAGCATGACCAGCTCCTCCTCTCTGGACGTAATGGGTGGAGCTTAATGGGCCAGTCACACCCTAACCCTACCTAAACCGACTAGGTTAAGCTCCACCCATATTCATATTTTGATAGATAGATTAATATATATGTGTGTGTGTGTGTGTGTGCGCAGCTGGCCCTGCGAGCGGGGAACGAGAAGGATGACGAGTCTGCGGATACGGTGGGCTGCTGTTCTCTGCGTGTGGAGCACATCACGCTTCACCGGCGTCTGGACGGACTGGAGTATGTGGTGGAGTTTGATTTCCTGGGAAAAGACTCTATCCGCTACTACAACAAAGTGCCGGTGGAGAAACAGGTCACTGCAAACGCTGTTATATCGCACATGCTGTCTGCCGCTCTTTAACCCTCGGGTGCTCTTCATGGTCTGCAGTTTTCACTAAAATACAATTATTTAATTAAAGTAATGAATAGAACTTTTAAAAAATACACAATTTTGGGGGCTACAATCTACAAAACAGGATGATGCAGAAAAAAGTACAGCAACGAAGGGGTTAATTGAAAAATTATAATTAAAAAAAAAAAAAATCAAAAATGACCACCATAAAAATTAATAGGAAATGTAAAAAATTTTTTTTAATAATTAATAATTTTTTGGAGGTACACTTTACAAATCATCCATGATGCAGGAAAAAAACAGCAATGAAGGGGTTAATTGAAAAAAAATTAAATATAAAATTACAACATTTCAAAAATGACCACCATAGAAAATGAATAGGTAATTTAAAAATACACAATTTTACAATCTACAAATCAGCCATGATGCAGAAAAAAGCACAGCAATGAAGAGGTTAATTAAAAAACAATAACCAAAAAAGTGCATTTAAAAAATGGCCGCTATAGAAATGAATAGGAAATTTAAAAAAAAAAATGCACATTTTTTTTTGAGGTACAGTCTAAAAGTCAGCCATGATACAGGAAAAAGCACAGCAATGAAGGGGTTAATTGAAAAATGATATTAAAAAAAAAAAGAAAAAATACAATATTTCAGAAATGACCACCATAGAAATTAATAAAAATAATAATAATAAAAATAATTTTTGGGGGTACATTCTACAAGTCATCCATGATGCAGGGAAAAAACACAGAGTAATGAAGGGGTTAATTGAAAAAAAAAATTAAATATGACATTTCAAAAATGACCACCATAGAAAATGAATAGGTAACTTATAAAATACACAATTTTACAATCTACAAATCAGCCATGATGCAGAAAAAAACACAGCAATGAAGGGGTTAATTGAAAAATGATTTAAAAAAAATTAAAAATACAATATTTCAGAAATGACCACCATAGAAATTAATAGGAAATGTAAAAAACAAAATAATAAAAATAATTTTGGGGGGTACATTCTACAAATCATCCATGATGCAGGAAAAAAATCACACAGCAATGAAGGGGTTAATAGAAAAAAAAATTAAATATGAAATTTCAACATTTCAAAAATGACCACCATAGAAAATGAATAGGTAATTTATAAAATACACAATTTTACAATCTACAAATCAGCTATGATGCAGAAAAAAACACAGCAATGAAGGGGTTAATTGAAAAATAACCAAAAAATACAATTACATTTAAAAAATGTCCGCTATAGAAATGAATAGGAATTTATTTATTATTTTTTTTAAATGCACGATTTCTTTTGGGGTACAGTCTACAAATCAGCTATGATACAGGAAATGAACAGCAGCACACAGCAATGAAGGGGTTAATTGAAAAATAATTACATTTAAAAAAAAAAAAAAGACATTTCAAAAATGACCGCCATAGAAATGAATGAATAATTTTTAAAAATACACATTTTTTTGGGAGGTACAGTCTACAAATCGGCCATGATGCAGGAAAAAAAGCACACAGCAATGAAGGGGTTAATTGAAATGTATTTTAAAAAAATAGGATAAAATATGTATGGATTATATTATGTTATAAAAATAATGGAAACAAATGAATCACAATTCTTGCATAAATATTACTTAGTACCATACAATCCCTCAAAATATTAAATAAATCATAGTATTGAACAAAAATATATTACATTAATTCAACTGGGAAAATAAAGTTAGATTGGAGGTGTTCAGCTGCTTTTGACCAGGCAGAGTGTGAGTGTGACCCCTAAATGAGGAGCACCAGAGGGTTAATGAACTCTCGTTAACTCTCTCATGACATTACACGTGTCATGATTCGACACATCACACGAGACAATCTGCGGCATCCGTTTCAGTCTCTAGTTAAACTTTAGGAAATGAAATGAATGAATGCATTAATAAACTATTGATACACAATCAATGTGAGATATGATTGTAGCAGCTCTATTTATTTGTGTTCATCATGATCGACTGTTTCATTCTGATCTTCACTCGCAGGTTTTCAAGAGCCTGAAGCTGTTCATAAAGCATAAGGATCCAGAAGATGATTTATTTGACCGAATTACAGTAAGTGTGGTTGTAGGAGAAGCTTATTTTAATGTCGTTGAAATACTGTTATAGCTATTAATATTTTTAATTAGATTAAGTGAAAATTAGAACGTTGAAATAAGCCTTAAAATATGTAAAAGAATTCATTTCAAGTGATGAAATTATTTTTTTTAATGGTTTTTGTTGACTATAATATCCCTGACTATCAAGTCATGTGATGTTTACTACTGCATCATGTGATAATCACATGTTACCAGCACTAAATCATCATTAGTATCCCAGCGGTCAGTGCTGGTGAGTTTATGACGTGTGATATGTTATAAAACATGAAACAAATACACAATTTTGGGGGGTACAATCTACAAATCAGCCATGACGCAGAAAAAAGCACAGCAATGAAGGGGTTAATTTTAAAAATAATTAAATATAAAATTACAACATTACGAATTTTTTTTAAAAATACATAACTTTTTGAGGGTACATTCTACAAATTATCCATGATGCAGGAAAAAATCACGCAGCAATGAAGGGGTTAATTGAAAAATAATAATTAAACATAAAATGACAACATTTAAAAAATGACCACTATAGAAATTAATGGGAAATTTAATAACTACACAGTTTTGGGGGCTGCAAATCAGCCACGATGCAGAAAAAAAGCACAGCAATGAAGGGGTTAATTAAAAAATAATTTAAAAAGAAATTACAACATTTCAAAAATGACCACCATAGATTTATTTAAAAAAGATTTAAAAAAAAGAAAAAAAAGAAAAATACATAATTTAAAAAAGAAAAATAAATAATTTTTGGGGGGTACACTCTACAAATCAGCCATGATGCAGGAAAAAAGCACAGCAATGAAGGGGTTAATTGAAAAATAATAATTAAACATAAAATGACAACATTTAAAAAATGACCACTATAGAAATTAATGGGAAATTTAATAACTACACAGTTTTGGGGGCTGCAAATCAGCCACGATGCAGAAAAAAAGCACAGCAATGAAGGGGTTAATTAAAAAATAATTTAAAAAGAAATTACAACATTTCAAAAATGACCACCATAGATTTATTTAAAAAAGATTTAAAAAAAAAAAGAAAAAAAAGAAAAATACATAACTTAAAAAAGAAAAATAAATAATTTTTGGGGGGTACACTCTACAAATCAGCCATGATGCAGGAAAAAAGCACAGCAATGAAGGGGTTAATTGAAAAATAATAATTAAACATAAAATGATAACATTTAAAAAATGACCCCCATAGAAATTGTGAAATTTAATAACCACAGTTTTGGGGGCTGCAAATTAGCCACGATGCAGGAAAATGAAGGCAATGAGCAATGAAGGGGTTAATTAAAAAATTAGAAAGAAAACACAAAATTGCAAAAAAGACGCCATAGAAATTAATAGGAAATTTTTTATAAATGCATAATTTTTTGAGGGTACATTCTACAAATTATCCATGATGCAGAAAAAAAATCACACCGCAATGAAGGGGTTAATTGAAAAAAAAAAATTTAAAAATAAATTACATTTCTAATTTTGTCCTGTTGTTCTCAGACGACCAACCTCAACAAAACCCTGACCGAGTCCATGCCTGGACTGACGGCCAAAGTGTTTCGAACCTTCAACGCCTCGACCACACTGCAGGATCAGCTCAATAAACTGACCACAGGTCAGTCCAGACTCTCACTAAACACTAAGAATCATCTGCATCTTTCACAATGAGAGAATTCATGTTCACACTGCTCCTGTCTTTCAGATGACATGACTGTGGAGGAGAAGATCCTGTCCTATAACCGAGCGAACAGAGCTGTGGCGATCCTCTGTAACCACCAGAGGGCAGCACCCAAAACCTTTGAGAAATCAATGCAGATGCTGCAGGAGAAGGTGACGCACGTCTGCTATAATCCACATCAGATCTGAATAATCACACGCTTCTCTTCTGTAGAGCTTCTGCAGTATCAGTGTTCCAATAATCCATCTTCACAATAATATTCCTCATTTAAATAATTAATATGCAGAATAAAGGGGCGGGGCCTGGTTGAGTTAGTTAGTAGTGTGTTGAAACTGGCGGTTATGGTAGGAGGCGGGGCATTTCCCAAACACCAATCACAACACACTGCTCCAGCCGACCAATCAGAGCACACTGTGCTTTTCAGAAGGAGGGGCTTCATAGAGACAGGAACTAAACAGAGCGTTACTGACAGACTGGGAAGAGAGGAGCTGCAACAATGAGGAAAATAATCAACATTCAATCTAGTAGAGCACAAAAACAACAGCTTCTTTAACACTGAACTGAATCTAGTTCTCAAAGTGTGTTTAAAGCTTCGACACATCAGTCACTGTGAATCGCTCTCGCCGGCAGCGCCATGTGACTCTCAGGGTCAGACATTATTGGATTCCAGGTGGGTTTGTAACTGCAGGGAAGTGAAATGTTTTCAGTCAGCCGTTCAGCGCTGAGGTCAAGGTCAGGATTGGAGCTTTAGAGGACGAGGCCGTCAGAAGTAATCACACACACGATGTAAAGCGCAGAGCGTTCGACCTCAGCAGAGACTCGAGCGATGAAAGCAGCGTCAGCACACGGCGCCTCGCTGAACACTTAATACACTTCTAGAGGAGTAAACACACACACACACACACTCATGTGGTCAGTGTTTGCCCGCTTCGGTCAGAGGTCACGCTCACATTCGCTTCTGTTTACAGATCCAAAAGAAAAAGGAACAAATTGAAGACGCCAAAAAAGAGCTGAAAGAAGCGAAGAGAGCACATAAAGACGCTCCGTCTGACAAATCCAAGAAGTAAGAAGTCTTTTTAAATCAGCGGGACTCAAGGTTAGTGGAGTTAATCGTGTGCCAGCAGCAGCGCTCGAGCTGTGAAACATGAAATATTGAGACGGATCAACAGCCAAAAGAGAGAAACACGCAAACAAACACGCTTGAAACGCTGAAATTATCTTCAGTCTGTTTGTGCTTGAAGACATTTACATTAACCCTGATAGGTCTTTTTAGACCCCAAACGACATTTGCTAAAATGAAAAAAATGTTCTTTTTGTCCAAATGACATGAAACTTTGTACAGTGGTTAACACTTTCTAGATCTACAAGTAATAAAAAAAATATCTTGTTTTTATGTTAGTGTAGAAAAAAAGTCACACTCAGGGTCTCCAGACAGGCAACAAAATGTAATTTTGTAACAAAATAATTGTTTTTTTAAACACAAATGTAATTTTACTCTGTTTATTAATGTTTTTACTTCATATTTGTGCAGTTTTTGGAGGATTTATCATATCTTTCAAATTTATATAAATAATTAATAAATAAATTAAATAGGTTTTTATACAAAAACAGCTTTTTATGTAAAATTCACTTCATAAAAGACCCACATTTCTAACTTTCATTCATGGGGATAACATGGATAATTTGACATGGTTTAGTGTGAGATTTTTGCCCATCTTTTGGAAAATGCAGTTTTAAAAGTAAAAAATGATCACTTTATCCAGTAGATGGCAGCAGAGCTCCACTATTTGCTGTTTGACTGACTGAAAGACATCTTTTCACAAGTATTTTTCATATCTAAATATTATGAAATCACAATTATAACAATAAAAATTACTTTTTTCAAAGTTTAGGTTTTTTTTATACTGAAAAAATAAGTTTTTCAAAAATGTTGATTTTGAGGATGAATTTTGTCCATTTTCTAAGCGGGTCTCATCATAATGCAACAATATTGAAAAACTGATTTTTCTCATTACAAAAAATGCTAAACTTTGACAAAAAGTAATTTTTATTGTCATAATTGTGATTTGATAATATTTAGATATGAATCCAGCTGAAAATACTTGTGAAAAGATGTCTTTCAGTCAGTCAAATAGCAAATAGTGGAGCTCTGCTGCCATCTACTGGATAAAGTGATCATTTTTTACTTTTAAAACTGCATTTTCCAAAAGATGGACAAAAATCTCACACTAAACCATGTCAAATTATCCATGTTATCCCCATGAATGAAAGTTAAAAACATTAATAAACAGAGTAAAATTACATTTGTTTAAAAAAAAACCTTGTTACATTCTCTGGAGACCCCAAAGACCCTGAGTGTGCTTCCCAAACGAAGACCGCACGAGGGTTAAATCATCTCTTCACTGCATTTTCCCTGTCGAAATTGCGTTGTTTAGAGGAGGAAAAGTCACATTTTATTGTTACATTCAGGAAAAAATGGTAAGTAAAATGAGAATTTTAGTTCACTTCACAGCAGGATTTAGATGATCTTATCTCTGTGTGTGTGTGTGTGTGTGTGTGTGTGTGTGTGTGTGTGTGTGTGTGTGTGTGTGTAAGGCTGGTGGAGAAGAAGGAGAAGCTGGTCCAGAGACTGTGTGAACAGTTAAAGAAGCTGCAGCTGCAGGAAACGGATCGTGAGGAGAACAAGGTCATCGCTCTGGGAACCTCCAAACTCAACTACCTGGACCCGCGCATCACTGTGGCCTGGTGACGACACACACACACACACACACACACACAGACGAGTGATTGATGTGACGCTCTAATCACATGATGATGTTTTGGCAGGTGTAAGAAACACAACGTCCCCATTGAAAAGATCTACAACAAAACCCAGAGGGAGAAGTTCACCTGGGCCATTCACATGGCCGACGAGAACTTCCAGTTCTGAAGATCGCTCTGTTTTTGTGTTCGTGATGTACTTTATAATTATTTGTAGTGTTTTGTTTTGAATGTATCTGTTGTGTAATAAAATAATGTCTCTAATTAAACATCAGGTACGATCACTTCACTGGTTTGTTCTTGTGTGTCGATGGGATTTTGAGCGACGGCTGCCATTCATTTATTTTTATTCTTTGTTTTATTATAGTTATTTTATTTTTATGTATTACTAGTATTTTATTTCTTTTATCTATATTTCCTTTTTGTTATAGTTATGTTTTTATTTCATCTATTTTATGTATTGTTTTATTTTTAGTTGTTTATTGTATTTTATTATTTTATTTTTGTGTATTTTATTTGATTTTATTGTATTTATCGATTTTATTTAATTATTTATTTTTATTTTATCTTATTTACTTTTTAGTACTTTATGTATTTATTTTATTATAATCTATTAGTTTTATTTCAAATGTTTATTCTGTTTTATAGTTATGTATTACTAGTATTTTTTTAAGATATTTTTTTTATTTTATGTATTAAGTTGTGTTGTTTTATTATAGTTATTTTATCTATTGTTTCTATTTTAATTTTATGTATTTTGATTATTTTATTGGAGTTACCTTTTTATGAATTATTTTTGTTTTATGAATTATTTTTATTTCATTAATCTTATATTTTTTTAATACTTTATGTATTTTTATTTTTTATCCATTTTATTTATCTATTTTAATTTTATTTTTTTAATATTTTATCTTTTTATTATATATATTTTTTTAATTTATATAATTTTTTTTTTAATTTCTTTTTTTTTCTATTTATTTTATAATATTTATTAATTTTTTGGGAGCTCTGCTTCTCAGATGATCCTCAAGTTCAGTCTGGTTCTTCTCCATTGAACAGATTTTGAGTGACAGCTGTCGTTCGTGTTCTAGTTTGCATTTCACACATCATCAGCCTCAAACAGTTTAATATGAACACGTAAGTGACATCAAAAATACTGAAGGAGTTTTTTTTCATAGCAGGTCTTGAATATTTGATCAGCCTCTACCTGGTGATTTTAAATGAGGGTGAAGCTGCTGCTCAGAATGTCAACGTGACGCGGGAGGAGATCTCGAGGGAACCTCGGCCGTGATGGACGTGAAGCGCAGGCGAGGCGTTTTGTTTCCTGCCTGTTGATCTCACGATCGACTCCTCGCCGTTTCACTCCATGTCGTCAGAGAGACGGAGATCAGCGCTGGAAGACTGCAGTGGGATTTGGGCCGGATTAGGCTTTGCTCTGAGAGGGAACGGCTGGGAATAATAAGGGATCCGCAGCAGCAGCAGGGCGTCTCTGGTTGCGGTGTGTTTGCAGGAGTGTCGTGACCTGATAATATCGTCTTTATCGCTAAACAAGGCAACAAAACGCAGTTGATCAGGAGAAATGATCGGTGTGAAGCAGCTGTAAACATCTCAACTGCTGGAGTTCAGCTTCATTAAGAGTCGAACACACGATTTTCTCTCTTTGATTTTGAGTTCTGTCCTCTTTTGTTCTTGGGAAAAGTTCTGCACCATCTTCACACAGTTTTCAACCTCCTTTTAGATCCATGGACCCCAAAATATGATCATCCTCATATAAGGACCCATCCTAACATTTAAAAGACATCTATCTTTTATAAACACACTGAAAAATTAATATTGTAAATCTAAAATTAATTTTTATTAAGTTTCAGTATTTTTTTTTTTACTTGCTATAATGTTACATATTTATTAATTTATTGTTATTCATTTTTTTTATTTTAATCTAATTTTTTTACTTATTTTAATCTCTTAAATCATTTTATTTGTTTTTTGATCTTTTTATTTTTTAAATACATTTTCTCTAGACTTTCCCACATTTATTTTAATCCAATTTATAATTTATTTTTCATATTTTTTTAAGCTTTTTTTCTTCTTTTCCACAATATTTTAATCTAATCTAATTTATTTACTTATTTATTTATTTATTTATTTTTTTTTAGTTTTTCACTAGACTAACAGTATTTTTTTTACATTTTTATCTAATGGTAATTTAACATTTAAGCACTTATTTTATTTTATTTTATTTTTATTTTTTTACCGTTTTTCTCTAGACTTTCCCACATTTTTTATTTTATCAAATTTATTTATTTTTCATATTTTTTTTTTCTTTTTTCTCTTGACTTTTCCATGTTAATCTGATTTACTTATTTTTATTTATTTTTTTTCACTAGACTTTAACACTATTTTAATTTTTTTTTTTTTTTTTTTTTTTACATTTTTATCCACTGTTAATTTAACATTTAAGCACTTTATTTTAAGCTATTTATTTACTTTTTTTTTTAAAATATTTATTTATTGACAGTTTTTCTCTAGACTTTTCCATGGCCCTCTTGTTTTGAGTGTTATTTATTTGTGTCATATATCCGAATGAAACGCTTCGCAAACAAGAACAAATGTAGGGCAGGCTTGATTTTGTCTGTGGGGAATTGATTGGATGGTTGTGGTTTGCTATTGGTGGATCTCATGTGAGTGACAGGTTGCCCCGCCCTCATCATCAGAGAGGAGAAGATATTCTGATTCAAGATTACCAGGAACATGAATTTAAATCGATCTGCATGGTTAAATAATTACTGCAATATTTCAAGGTGAATTTAATCCAAAATACTGACCATGTCAGACAACTAAACATTTATTCGACCCAGTTGTTTCACCTCCATTTATTTCTCTGACTCTGGGTGTGCCTGACATCTTGTTTGTTCAGTAATTGTCATTCAGGGATTGGAATGGAAAAACAGCGTTGATTATGTGCCCTCTGACCGGACAGGGCTTCAATAACATCAACATTAATCGTTTTTCATTACACAGCACACATTAATACAAGTTTTTTTTTTAATTAGAGGCTTTTCCCCTGTGTCGTGCTCGGTCGTGACTCTTTTGTTGGTAATCTGGCCGTGTTTTTATGCAGCACTGCAGCAGTGAGTCCCATCTGGACCTTCAGTCGCTCCACCACATCAAAGCGCTCCCAAAGAATGGCGGGAAACGCCGAACAAAGTCCACAATCCATCCGCACAGTCAGCCAGCGAATGGCACTTTGTTTTTCTGCTCCACACAAGAGCCGATGAGGAGCTGATGAATGCAGCGGCTCTCAAACTCCTCCTTCATGTGGTTTCTGCGGCGTTCTGGACACGGGAAACAAACAAAGTGCTGATTTATTCAGAGGAACAAAGAACAAACACGGCTGTAGTTCATGATGAATACGGTCTGTCTGGAGACCTTGTGTTGCTCTGCGCTTTAAATGAAACTAATACAGGCTAATAACTGAGGCTTTTCCTTCTAAAGCCCAAAGTATAGTTCACTTTTTAAGTGTACGCGAGGGTAAATGCGCATGATGTGAATTTTGTCATCAGGAGAGTATGCGCACCGCCGGATTTTTGTACTTGAAAAATACTGCAAATTTTGATTGCAGTAATTAGTTTATCCACAAGGTGGCCTGTGTATGCGTACGAGTCAAATGAAGTATACTTTGCAAGGCTGTGCGTTCGTACGGAGCCCTGCACATGACACGCAAGAAAAAAATTAAATCATGCGGACGGTTTACTAATTCATTCCTTCAATTTACTAAAACGTGCGCACGATTTACTATTTCGTCCCTTGATTTACTAAAATGTGCACACGATTTACTATTTCATTTCCTCGATTTACTAATTAGTTCCCTCGATTTACAAATTCATTCCTTCAATTTACTAAAACGTGCGCACAATTTACTATTTCGTTCCCTTGATTTACTAAATCGTGCGCACAATTTACTGTTTCATTTCCTCGATTTACTAATTAGTTCCCACAATTTACTATTTCGTTCCCTCGATTTACTAAAATGTGTGAATGATTTACTATTTCGTTCCCTTGATTTACTAAATCGTGCGCACAATTTACTATTTCATTTCCTCGATTTACTAATTAGTTCCCACAATTTACTATTTCGTTCCCTCGATTTACTAAAATGTGTGAATGATTTACTATTTCGTTCCCTTGATTTACTAAATCGTGTGCACGATTTACTATTTTTCCTCGATTTACTAATTAGTTCCCTCGATTTACTATTTCGTTCCCTCGATTTACTAAAATGTGCGAATGATTTACTATTTCGTTCCCTTGATTTTCTAAATCGTGTGCACGATTTACGGTTTCATTTCCTCGATTTACTAATTAGTTCCCACGATTTACTATTTTGTTCCCTTGATTTACTAAAATGTGTGCACGATTTACTATTTTTCCTCGATTTACAAAAACATGCATGATTTACTATTTAATTTCCACAATTTACTAATTAGTTCCCTTGATTTACTGTTTCGTTTCCTCAATTTACTAATTACTTCCCACGATTTACTATTTCGTTTCCTTGATTTACTATTTTGTTCCCTCGATTTACTAAATCGTGCACACTATTTACTGTTTCATTTGAACATTTTGAACATTCAGAAATAATCTCACGACCAATTTGCATGTATTTTATGAGATGGCTAATTTGTACAAATTTGTACGATTTGTCTAAACCCCAGTGACGGTTTTGGGGTGGGGTTAGGGGTAGGTCATTTGTACGAATTCATGCGAATTTGGCAACTCGTAAGATATGTATGATTTAACAAAAGAGTATGAATTCATACGAATGACCTGCCCCTAACCCCGCCCCTAAACCTACCCGTTACTGGGGTTTAGACAAATCGTATGAATTCGTACGAGTGAGGTTGTATGAATTAGCCACCTCTTAAAATATGTGTGAATTGGTTGTGAGATAGCGTTGGCAACCCGATCGCATGGCAATTCGCACATATTTTACGAGTGGCTAATTTGTACGAATTCATACTTTTTTGCTAAATCGTAAATTTAGCAAAAAACATATAAATGAATGGCTAATTCTAATTAGCCACCTCGTAAAATACGTACAAATTGCCGTGAGATCGGGTTGGAAATAAAATTTTAAGTCCCCCTGTGGTGAAAATCAAGTTTTTAATGTTGTTTATATGTCTAAGTGGTGTTTTAATATGCTTTAAGACAAACCATGTGCAAATTCATAAATCATTGCTGAGTATTTTGTGCAGCGTTTATCTCAGTAAGTTGACCGAGTGGATCTCCGAGCTTGTGTGAGTGAGTGGAGGCGGGGCTAATTAGCATTTTCATAAATGAAGCAAGGGTGTAGAGTTACATTCAAGCTATTTTAAGGCATGAAGATTTTTTTTATGTCATTTTGGTGATCAAAGATGAGTTTTATGGGGTAAAATGATTGACTGCAGGGAACTTAATAGGGACTTATTTTTGTTAGCTGGGGTGCTTTCTTTTTTCTCCCAAGTTTCATCTCAAATCCAATCAAAATTTCCTGTGAAGGAAACAGTTCTTTTTCACATCAAGGGCAAACAAGTCTTGTCACATTTGTTTCTTTAGATGCACTAAGGAATGAAAAACAGATTGACCTTGAGAATAAGATGCCGCATTTGGCCCTCAGGTTCTAATTCTCCTCCATCTGGCTAAAGCTCTTCATCTTTCCTTTGTGTTTCTAGAACGCTTGATTCTCTCCGCCGGTAATCAGTCTTCTCAGCTGCGGCACAGACATTCCGAACAAGGATTTTTCCCACTGTTTATCCTGCGGATTAGTGACTACGGCACTCTGGCACACGAGACTCATCCGAAGAGAACTCATTTGCGTTTGCTGCTGTCGTCTTCAATGATTTTACTGTGCAAATGAGCCTCTAACTGGAGGCGTGTGGCCGAATTTTCATAGTAAAATCATTTATCAAACTAAAACCTTTTGTGCCGCCTCCAGGCGATATATTTAGGGTTTAAAACGAGCCGTAAATGAGCACAACTGAATTAAGCATCTCATTTTGTGACTGGTGAAAACGTTCGCCTGATTCTGCCTTTCGAAAATTAGTCTTACAGAAGAAGCATCAGATTTTTCTCGGTGTGTGAGAGTTTGATTTCAGTATCTGTCATGTGGCAGTCTGCCATGGAATATTTAATGGCACCAAGCTGTTTTTCCTCCTCGTTTTCTCCTTACAGAAGGATGAAATGGCGTTCCGAGCGTTAGAAGGGCCGTGTAACTCCAACAGCTGCTGGGACGCTCGTCGCTCAAATCAGCGTTTGTTTGCGTGTCGTCGCCTGTCAGCGCAGCAGATGCCCAAACATTTACAGCTGTTACAGTCGCTTCATCAGCGGCTCTCCTCTTCAGTCTGACAGAAGGGAGAACAGAGATAAATGAGCGACAGGCTTCTCCGATGGCTTTGGGTTCATCCCGGCTAACAGGGAATGTTCTGTCCAAATTTCCCAAAAGCATTGTGAGATTGTCGAGACCTTTGGTGCAACTGGTTTACAATCAACTTAGGCTTACAAAGCTTTCTCAAAGTTATGAACAAATGGAACGTTCATTCAACGTTATCTGGTTCATGGAACATTTTTTGAATGTTGCAACTTGTTTCAGAATCTTCACATTCAAAAGTAACATTCTGTATCATTTGCAGAATGATAAAATGGAATGTTTCCTTAACGTTTGCATGAGTTTTTAGAGAACATCCAGAAGTAACTTTTCAAATCTTAATGGGAACGTTAAAAAAGTTCTTTGTTAGTTGGGATGTCATGTGACGAACCTCTGATCCTCGGAGCACAAAACATGGGCGTCTTTGAAGCTCGGCTCTGTTCTGGATGTATTTTTCATGACGCTGTGTTTGCAGCAGCCATTTCGGAAGAGCAGCTAATTATCCATTCCGGCCTAATAGCAGACATGGTGTCTAGTTTTTGCTCATGCATTTATTCATAGTATCTCATAAAGTCACTGTCTTCCTCTGATTAAAGAAAGGTTGCTTTAGAAGAAGTCCTGTTATTTTCCCGCATCGCAGACGTGTTCTGAGCTGGACCGAACCGGTTCTGTAAATACGTCTGTTCTGGCACAGTCAGATCGGTGACCTCTGACCCCAACTGACCGTCACTGAGAGGAACCGATGCTCTTGAATCCTGTTCTAGGCCTTCATATACACACTAGCTCATTCAAAAAGAATTTATTGATTTGAGGGCTGAAATATGACCTGGAAATCAATTTGTGAAATTCACAGTATAAAACTAAGCAGAAACATGTTTAACCCTATAAAACCAGTGTAATATTTGATATGTGAATTTCTAATGTGATCAAAACTTTGCTGCATTCTGTCGTCTGATATTTTCAACTTTTTTTAGCAGGAAAAAGTCTTTAACTGTACAAACGTCCATCTTTTTGCTGTGAAATCTGTTTTTTAAAACAATCCATTCGCTGGGTTAAAACAGCCCATTCGCTGGGTTAAAACAACCCATTCGCTGGGTTAAAACAACCCCTTTGGCTGGGTTAAAACAACCCCTTTCGCTGGGTTAAAACAGCCCATTCGCTGGGTTAAAACAGCCCAATCACTGGGTTAAAACAGCCCATTCTCTGGGTTAAAACAGCTTCTTTCGCTGAGTTAAAACAACTCAATCGCTGGGTTAAAACAGCCCGATCGCTGGGTTAAAACAACCCATTCGCCTGGTTAAAACAACCCATTCGATGGGTTAAAACAGCCCCTTTCGCTGGGTTAAAACAACACCTTTCGCTGAGTTAAAACAACTCAATCGCTGGGTTAAAACAACCCATTCGATGGGTTAAAACAGCCTCTTTTGCTGGGTTAAAACAACCCCTTTCGCTGGGTTAAAACAGCCCATTCGCTGGGTTAAAACAGCCCAATCGCTGGGTTAAAACAGCCCATTCTCTGGGTTAAAACAACCCCTTTCGCTGGGTTAAAACAGCCCCTTTCGCTGCGTTAAAACAGCCCATTCGCTGGGTTAAAACAGCCCAATCACTGGGTTAAAACAGCCCAATCACTGGGTTAAAACAACCTGATCGCTGGGTTAAAACAGCCCGATCGCTGGGTTAAAACAGCCCAATCGCTGGGTTAAAACAGCCCATTCGCTGGGTTAAAACAGCCCAATCGCTGGGTTAAAACAGCCCGATCGCTGGGTTAAAACAGCCCAATCGCTGGGTTAAAACAGCCCAATCACTGGGTTAAAACAGCCCATTCTCTGGGTTAAAACAACAATATTTGACCCAAGTTGGGTCAAATATGGACCAACACAGTGACTGGGTTGTTTTGACCCAGCAGTTGGGTTAAATGTTTGACCAACCTGCTGGGTAGTTTTATTTAACCCAACTATTGTTTAAAAATGACTATATGTCTGGCTTAAAATGACCCAAAGTATGTTGAAAATTAAAAATTAGACACATAATTACTAGAGGCAACAATAATAATCAAAAGGTGAACATTTATTAATAAGCATTTTAATACATGTTTATTATATAAACATATTAATAAATATTCAGTTGTCCAGCCTATTTTGGGTTCATTTTAAGCAATACAGTAAGTTTTAAACAATAGTTGAGTTAAATAAAACTACCCAGCAGGCTGAGCAAACATTTAACCCAACCACTAGATTTGTTCATATTTAACCCAACTTGGGTTGTTTTTAACTTAGAATTTTTTAGAATGTGCATTTTATGTAAGTAGTGTGTTATACAGTTTAAAGATCTCATTGATTTACATTACAAGCATCAGAATTTCATATAAATATCAGCATCTGCACCAAATTGCTCATTTTCGCTCAGTTTGGGTTGTTTTTTTTCTCTATATTCTCACTTTATTAGACAATATGAGCCATAAAAACCTGATGCATCATTTATTTTATTTTGTCTAAAGGTTCAATAAACTGATCCATTTCATACATGCAGACTATTATTTCATTCGTCAGGCTTCACGAAAAGTTCGTCAGCAGCCTCACTGGTTTCTGGCGGGAAACATTAAACCGGTTCACGCCGGCTCTCATTTTCCTCATGTGGTCTTTATCGACCCCTTCGTGTTTATCCTCCAGCTTTCATGTTTATTCCGCAGCATTTTCATCCCTGAGCTCCTGTAGACGTGTGAAGTGTGTGCTGTTTTCCTCACTCATCTCAACACGTATATTTTGGTCTTGTCAAGTGAGCTCAGGTTCCCCGATGGTTCGGTGGGTTTCGCTGGCAGACGCCCACTCGCTCCAGAATCAGGGTTTCAGGTGAGAATGAGAGAGAGAAGAAGCTTTCTGCTCGTCTGACGCCAGTAATAACAGTCTCGAACCGACCCGAGCTCGAGCCCTAGAGGAAGTCAACTGTACTTTGAATAAGAAATTATCTTCTAAATGACAAATAAGCAAATAACCCACACCTGAGCCTCGCGTCGCAGCAAAACAAATCACCCTCATCATACTGATCTATAAAAACACTTTGGCATGAATTAAAGATGAGGTTCTCCAGCAGTAATTGAACACTCTGTGGCAGGCCATTACAGCGTTCATTAATATCTGTGATGTCACTAATGAGCATTTAAAGGCACAGTGCAGTAAACAGAGATGTGATTCTATAGTAAAACACTGGTATATTAAAGGATTAGTTCACTTTCAAATTAAACTTTATTCACCCCCATGTCATCCAAGATGTTCATGTCTTTCTTTCTTCAGTCGAAAAGAAATGAAGGTTTTTGAGGAAAACATTCCAGGATTTTTCTCCTTATAGTGGACTTCAGTGGACCGCAAACAGTAAAAATTACAGTTTCAGTGCACTAAATTGTCATATACAATATGCTAGCGCAAGTATATAACAATTAGTTCAAATTCTAATATAGAAGAAGAAGAAGAGAGCTAGTTAAAAATGAGCATTTATGGTTAAAACATATATAATTTTTAAATTTTCTTTTTAGAAAATGACCGATGGTTTCACTAGATAAGACTCTTATTCCTCGTCTGGTATCGTTTATAGCCCTTTGAAGCTGCACTGAAACTGTAATTTTGGACCGTTTGGAGTCCATTGAAGTCCACTATAAGGAGAATAATCCTGGAATGTTTTCCTCAAAAACCTTCATTTCTTTTCGACTGAAGAAAGAAAGACATAAACATCTTGGATGACATGGGGGTGAGTAAATTATCAGGAAAATTTAATCTGAAAGTTAACTAATCCTTTAATGCATTTTCATAGTTGCATGATACTCCAAAGTACTTCAGAGAATAACATTAGATTAGTACGATGCATGTGCAAAAACACAGTACTGTTTCATATCATCATAATAACATATTGCATGATATTCAGAAGTGAATCCAGACTTTAATGACTTGGCTTTGAAGTGTTCAGTGATTTTCTGACTAAATGTGAGTCGCCTAATTGTTTCAAAAGTTGCATGTAATTAAAATGAAATAAAAGAGAAGAGTAAAAAATTCATTAGATCTGAAACAGGATCTTTTCTGCCTGAGCTGTAAATGTCATAATGTAAAACTTATAATTACATAGACTGCTCTTATTTACCTGAGCGCCTTTATATGTGATCACGACACACACACATAGTGACTCATAAGATCATGGTGATTGAATCCGAATCCTGCTGCGGTCCGATCCATCAGAGAGCGCGCCCACTATGCGCGCCCACGACTGCGCTCAGCGGGGGAGAGAGCGCGCGATCATCGGGCTGTTCGGTTCATTTGAGCAAATCGGTTCACAGAGAGCGGCGAGTCACTGAATCAGTTGATTCATCTGTCAAATGTGTCTTTTTTTATCTTTGTAGTAATATTGCTGCTTGCTACTACGTTGTTGTAACATTATTTTTAAAAACAAAATTAACAATTATCCTAATTAAGTTAATCATATCAAGTATTAATAGTAATATTAATTATTCCAGCTATTGTTAACAACATGTTTCACAGCTAACAAAGGGATTTACATGCGAATCGTTTTGACCGAATCATTCAAAAGAATCGGTTCAAACAAACGACTCGTTCGCGGATCCGGCTTCACTAGAGCGAGAGCGACAGAGATTCTCCTCAGATTGGAGTCAGATATGAAAGGTGTCGCTCTTACAATGATGCTCTCTGTGTTTTTTCTCTTTCTGGACTCCAAAGGCTGATTCTGAAGGATGTAACGACAGGAAAAGCACATTTATTCTTTAAAGAGCGGATGTGAAACTTTAACGCGTTTAACATTCTCATCTTCATCACGAGACTCGTCAGTTATACTAAACTTTCTCTGTTTTTTGTCTGATGATTTATTGTTAAGATGTTGTCTTTATATTCTCTGCTTTTCTCTGGTGAGTAACTTTGTGGTTTTCATATTTCAAACTGTTAATTGTGTTATTGAAGCAGTGTGTTTGCGAGTCTGTGAAGGTAAACGAATGATGACTGAATCAAATAAATATGTTTGATTTGAAGATTTTTGATGCTAACCCAGCTAACAAAAATGTGTTTTAAAAATGTTTTGCTAACGTGCACTTTAAGTTATGGGGGGGGGGGGGGGGGGGTAGGGGGTTATGATTAGGGGTGGGGTTAGGATTAGGGAATCAGGTAGCGACTTCATTGAGGGGGGTCAGTCGAAATTCGGCACAACACCTAATATTCCATTTCATCATTTTGCAAACATTTTTAGAACGTTACAGAATGTTTAGAGAACATTCAGAAGAAACAAGTATAATATTTAAAAAGAAATATTAGAATGTTACAGAATGTTTAGAGAACGTTCAAAAGTAACAAGTATAACATTTAAAAAGTAACATTAATATAACGTTACAGAATGTTTAGAGAATGTACAAAAAGTAACAAGTATAACATTTAAAAAGAAACATTATTAGAACGTTACAGAATGTTTAGAGAACGTTCAAAAGTAACGAGTATTACATTTAAAAAGAAACATTTGAATGCTATAGAATGTTTAGAGGACGTTCAAAAAGTAACAAGTATAACATTTAAAAAGTAACATTAATATAACGTTACAGAATGTTTAGAGAATGTACAAAAAGTAACAAGTATAACATTTAAAAAGAAACATTATTAGAACGTTACAGAATGTTTAAATTACGTTCAAAAGTAACAAGTATAACATTTATAAAAGAAACATTATTAGAATGTTACAGAATGTTTAGAGAACGTTCAAAAGTAAAGAGTATTACATTTAAAAAGAAACATTTGAATGCTATAGAATGTTTAGAGGACGTTCAAAAAGTAACAAGTATAACATTTAAAAAGTAACATTAATATAACGTTACAGAATGTTTAGAGAATGTACAAAAGTAACAAGTATAACATTAAAAAATAAACATTAGAACGTTACAGAATGTTTAAATTATGTTCAAAAGTAACAAGTATAACATTTATAAAAGAAACATTAGAATGTTACAGAATGTTTAGAGAACGTTCAAAAGTAACGAGTATTACATTTAAAAAGAAACATTTGAATGCTATAGAATGTTTAGAGGACGTTCAAAAAGTAACAAGTATAACATTTAAAAAGAAACATCTGAACGCAATAGAATGTTTAGAGGACGTTCAAAAGTAACAAGTATAACATTAGAAAAGAAACATTAGAACGTTACAGAATGTTTAAATTACGTTCAAAAGTAACAAGTATAACTTTTATAAAGAAACATTATTAGAATGTTACAGAATTTTTAGAGAACATTCAAAAGTTACAAGTATAACATTTAAAAATAATCATTATTTGTTAACTAAAATGCTTCAGGAAAAAATGATCCATGAACGATATATATAGAATGTTTTTGTGCTAATATATTGAGAACATTATTAAACACCAGGTAACTTTGAAAAGACATTACTGGAAGAACGTTTGTTCATAACTTTGAGAGAACCTTGCCAAAACGTTAGCCATAGTTCCAAGAACGTTCCCTGTTATCTGGGAAAATACATTTATTTGAACTCTCTGATGATTATGCGAGTGTAATCCGTGTGTGTGTGTTTGTGTGTCCACAGTGAGTGTGTGTGTGCTGATGGTCAGTGCTGGTCCGGTTCTGCTGGACAAGCGCTCCGTGTGTCACTCCACACTCAAACAGCTTCGTGCTGGACAGCAGGTGACCGTCCACATCCCACCCGACATCTCAGGACACTGGGTGTCCGACAGGTGAGGAGCTGAACACCTGGGATGTGTCCGAAATACATTTAAATAGGGCACTATTTGAGGGGACAGCCAGTTGTAGTGGTGTCCGAAACCATAGTGGATGTTATCCAGTGCCTCGGAATTGTGGCGAAATTTTCAGATATTTTGGATTTTTTCAAAAACGTGCTTTTGCGAACTAATCCTAGGTTTTTGACCCGATCGGAACCAAACCAGTGCAGCAAGATTCTCTAGAGTCTGATTGTCAATAATTATCAAAAAAAAAGTTGAAATTTCGATTTACGGTCACTAAGGGACGCCAAAACGTTTCAAGTGGGCGGAGCCACTTTTACGAAAATGGCTAAAACTCGTGAACAGAATGAGATATTTCCACCAAACTTGGCACACCTATGTAAGAGCTCATTCTGTGGTCATGTGAAAAACAATGTGGCGACTGGCC
Source organism: Ancherythroculter nigrocauda (assembly GCA_036281575.1). Classification (NCBI taxonomy): domain Eukaryota; kingdom Metazoa; phylum Chordata; class Actinopteri; order Cypriniformes; family Xenocyprididae; genus Ancherythroculter; species Ancherythroculter nigrocauda. Next base: position 32,417,522 of record VTFQ01000024.1, on the reverse strand, counting down.
ACTTGGTGGAGCTATAACATAAAAAAAACCTTGAAAATGGCTATAACTACTTCACCGTTAGTCCGATCGACATGAAAATTGGCATGCAGTGTCTTCGTCCGAGGTGCCATGACTGTCTGTGAGTACATTGACGCATCTCAAAAAACATGTCCGCCATCGGCCAATGAAATTTTGAGCAGCTACCAGACGAGGTTAACGGAGGCTGATCGGAACAAAACTCGCTGGGCCTGTTTGACTCACGGCCCTAGAGGCCTGTGAGAAATTCGAAAGAATTCGGCCACCGTTGCGTTTTTCACGTGTATAAAGGATTGTGTATCGCGCAATTTTTCACGCACGCCCACGACACTCATATCACATGGTACAACTCCTCCTTCTGAGCAACTTTGCCTCTAGGACCGCCGCTGTCCACCGAATCATTCGTTAAATATTGGAGATTATTTCAAAAATCAACTTTGGCGAACTAGTCCAAGGTTTTTGGCTCAACCTCGATAAATGTTAAAAAGCTTTAAAAACTATGTATTTGCTATGGTAAATTGCCTGTATTTACTGTAAATGGTCTTTTCCATCTATGATCCAGATGGTGCTTAAAGGCTTTAATGCGCTTCAACCTCGATAATTGCTGATCATATTTGATTTTGTTGACATATTAAAGGTTTTATAGATATGAATAAAACTAAAGTTTGGTGTGTGTAAAGCTGCCAAAGTGGAGATTTCTGACTGCCTTTAAAGATAGATAAAGTGCAATAAAATACACATTTAAAGGGATAGTTCACCCAAAAATGAAAATTCCTTCATCAATTACTCAAATATGTATGAATTTCTTTGTTCTGCTGAACACGTTTGTTTGTACCCAAACACTATGGAAGTCAATGGTGACCCACAACTGTTTGGCTTTTTGGGTGAACAATCCCTTTAAATGTGTATTTTGGATGTTTTCTTTCCACTAGTCGCATGTTATGGAAGCAAACTAGACCTCAAAACTGAGAAGTGCCTGTAGTGTCTATGATTATATAATGGAAATTCATGTTCCAAACTCTTCTGTTCTCGTACGTGGTACCAGGGTATGTGAATGTGGTATTAATATTATCCTTATAATTCCAGCTGCGAGGTGCGACCTGGCCCGGAATTCATCACTCGCTCCTATCGCTTCTACCCCAACCACACCTTCCACGCGCTGCAGTTCTACTACCAGGACAACCACTGCACTCAGCCCAGCTACAGCCTCCTGATCCGGGGCAGCGTCCGCCCGCAGCAGGCCTCCTGGGTCGTACGCGGAGGCACGGTGTCCGAGTACCATCTGAGCAGCGTCCAGCTGCTGTGCCACGGCCCGGCGACGGCGGACGTCCAGCGGCGCCTGGAACCGTCCTGCGACCTGCGGCAGCCGCTGCGGCCCGGCCTGACGTATGAGCTGTGGGCGGAGGGTCGTGACTGCACCCGTGGCTTAGACTTCAGCATGCAGGAACTGCAGCTCATGCGGCTGGAGAGGCGCGATCACCATGGCGACCCCAGCAGACAGGCGGAGGAGCTGTTCCTGGGAGACGTTCACACTGAGCGCGCTCAGAGGAGACTTCACCAGCCCTCTGGCTACCAGACCCCCCTTCAGAGCGCCAAGGTCAGAAGACTTGCGTCTGCACTGCTCCATATTGATGGACTTCATTTGAATGTGTTCTAGAGCCACAGCTGAGCGCAGAGCATTAATATTGAGGCAGTATGAAGAGGGTTCACACACACTGTCACATGGAAGTAAGAATAGAATACAGTGCAGTAGAATAGAAAAGAATATAGACACATTTTCATCTGTCTTTAGTGTGTAATGTTGCTGTTTGAGTTCTTTTCTATATCAGTGTCAGTGTTTCTGAACTCCTGAAACACCTCCATCTTCACAATATTCCTCATTTAAATAATTCATACACAGAATAAAGGAGCGCGGCTTAGTTTACTTTTTAAAAGGACATAATATGGCCTCTTTAATACATTTAAATAAAAATACGTTAAATAAACATTTTCAGTCACATGACCGGAGACAGTTTTCATCGTCCAGTCAGTTCCTTCAGTCTCGTCCTACACATGCCTCTCATTGAACATCTCGTTTCATAAAGTTATATATCAGTTGTGCTGGAGATTCTGAGCAGATCATTGAAAAATATGTGTTTTAGTAAAAGTTTGTGTTGGTTTGTGTGAGTCGAACATTTGGACACACTTGAATTTGTTTCTTATGACCTTAAAAAGCTTCTCAAACGGGACTGGGGCCTTAAAATGACTTATTTAAAATAAGACAAAACAAGCATTAAAATAAGCTAAAACAACAAAAAAAATCAAGATATTTCTTATTTTAGTTCATTTTTTTGTTTTGGAAGAACCAGGATTCACACATTCTTGGAAAACTGGGATGTATGAAGAAACTTCATTCTATATGTGAGACTTGTGGACTTGGAAAAGTCATGAAAATTAATCAAATCATGTGCATTTTCATAATGAATATACATAGGTTATGCCGAGCTCTACAGTATTTTATCAGGTAGAAATTCTGAGTAAAATATTTTTAAAAAAAATCCCTATTCTTAATCCTTATCAGTAAATCAAGATTCATTAGTTAAAAAGAGTGAGAATACAGAAAATCTTAAAGCTCTTAAAACTGAAATTCTGAAATGTATTTATTTTAATTACTTATTTTAAAATACAGACACTCCTAGTTTCTGTAAATTAAAAAAAACAACAACAACTAAAAACTCTGAAAAACTAAACTAAAAAAACTAAAAAAAAAAAATATAAAAAAAGTATTTTTCAGTCAGAAAGGTTGAGAACCGCTGATCTAAAGGCTTCTGTAAACAAATATAACTTGTACAGGTATATGCTTTACTATTCACGTGCGTTACGAATTGTAATTTTACACTCTAAAAAATGCTGGGTTAAAAACAACCCAAGTTGGGTTGTTTTAACCCAGCAAATGGGTTGTTTTAACCCAGCGATCGGGATGTTTTAACCCAGCGAATGGGTTGTTTTAACCCAGTGATCGGGATGTTTTAACCCAGCGAATGGGTTGTTTTAACCCAGTGATCGGGATGTTTTAACCCAGCGAATGGGTTGTTTTAACCCAGCGATCGGGATGTTTTAACCCAGCGAATGGGTTGTTTTAACCCAGCGATCGGGATGTTTTCACCCAGCGAATGGGTTGTTTTAACCCAGCGATCGGGATGTTTTAACCCAGCAAATGGGTTGTTTTAACCCAGCTATCGGGTTGTTTTAACCCAGTCATCAGGATGTTTTAACCCAGCCATCGGGATGTTTTAACCCAACGATTTGGTCATTTTAACCCAGCGATTGGGATGTATTAACCCAATGATTGGGTTGTTTTAACCCAGCGAATGGGTTGTTTTAACCCAGCGATCGCGATGTTTTAACCCAGCGAATGGGTTGTTTTAACCCAGCGATCGGGATGTTTTAACCCAGCGAATGGGTTGTTTTAACCCAGCGTATGGGTTGTTTTAACCCAGCGATCGGGTTGTTTTAACCCAGCAAATGGGTTGTTTTAACCCAGCGATCGGGATGTTTTAACCCAGCGAATGGGTTGTTTTAACCCAGCGATCGGGATGTTTTAACCCAACGATTTGGTCATTTTAACCCAGCGATTGGGATGTATTAACCCAATGATTGGGTTGTTTTAACCCAGCGAATGGGTTGTTTTAACCCAGCGATCGCGATGTTTTAACCCAGCGAATGGGTTGTTTTAACCCAGCGATCAGGATGTTTTAACCCAGTGAACGGGTTGTTTTAACCCAGCGATCGGGTTGTTTTAACCCAGCAAATGGGTTGTTTTAACCCAGCTATTGGGTTGTTTTAACCCAGTCATCAGGATGTTTTAACCCAGCCATCGGGATGTTTTAACCCAGCGAATGGGATGTTTTAACCCAGCGATCGGGATGTTTTAACCCAGCCATCGGGTTGTTTTAACCCAGTGATCGGGATGTTTTAACCCAGCGATCGGGATGTTTTAACCCAGTGATCGGGATGTTTTAACCCAGCGATCGGGATGTTTTAACCCAGCCTTCGGGATGTTTTAACCCAGCCATCGGGTTGTTTTAACCCAGTGATTGGGTTGTTTTAACCCAGTGATCGGGATGTTTTAACCCAGTGATCGGGATGTTTTAACCCAGCGATCGGGATGTTTTAACCCAGCCATCGGGATGTTTTAACCCAGCGATTGGGTTGTTTTAACCCAGCGATCGGGATGTTTTAACCCAGTGATCGGGATGTTTTAACCCAGCGATCGGGATGTTTTAACCCAGTGATCGGGATGTTTTAACCCAGCGATCGGGATGTTTTAACCCAGCCATCGGGATGTTTTAACCCAGCCATCGGGTTGTTTTAACCCAGCGAATGGGATGTTTTAACCCAATTAAGTTGCTTATTAATAATTGTTCACCTTTTGATTATTATTGTTGCCTCTAGTAATTATGTGTCTGATTTTTAATTTTCAAGCCAGACATATAGTAATTTTTTATAAATAGTTGAGTTAAATAAAACTACCCAGCAGGATGGGCAAACATTTAACCCAACCACTGGGTTAAAACAACACAATCGCTGGGTGTGTCCATTTTCAACCCAACTTGGGTTGTTTTTAACCCAGCATTTGTTAGAGTGTAGTGTGGAGCAGAAGCATCATAAATCACACACGTTCCTCTTCACCTCATGAAAGCAGAGCTGTGATCTAGAAGCTCAAACAGAGGCGTCTGTGTTGTTTTCACGAGAGCAGATGAGTCCAAACTCGTCGTTCTAGCAAACAGAGTTAATCTGACTGTTTGAAAAGCGAAGCAGCAGAACACAGAAACACTCTTCAGCACTCACGAGTGACAGACCGTCCGGATTCACAAACGCGTTAAACTTCAGACGTTCAGTCCGAGTTAAAATAAATCCCTGAAAAATACATGAAGCTTTTGACAGAAGAATGATTAATTCATGAAGTGCCATGTTCGCTGAAGTAAAAGTCTGTATAATACATAACATTGTGCTTAATTCGGGACGTGACATCGTCTGTGATTAATTCATGCGTGCCGCCGGCTGTCACGGCCTTCACAGCATTGCGTATTCATCCGGAGCCTTCGCTGTAATTTCACTTTGGTATTACCGATCCGTACGTCAGCTCTATCTGAAACGAGATGGATGCATTTCCCATCTCTTACCCGGTGTCGTTTAAATAGTGTGATTTGAGCCGTGTCGGCACATGTCGGCAGTGCTGATCTCCCATCTGCTTCAAAGGGAATGTGGAAATAGTGTTTGCGAAGGGCAGCGGTCTGGATTGCGGCTCGGCGCGCGCCTACGGCTCTAGACCTGAGAGATGAGCTTTTTCTGATGGATTCATTTCTTTCATGTGTGCGCGGCCCCCCACCGCCGCTCGCCGCAGCTAAAAGAGGCTGGAAACATGTAATGCAATGTTAATGAATTCTGGTTCGGGCTGAATAATTGATGGGCAGGCCGACTCCAGTAAGCAATGGCAACCGATCCAAAGTCGAGCGCTTCTGTACATACACGTGTCCCGCGCAAGGAACGTCCCGCTGTCCCGCGAGCTCTCTGATTGATTGAGATTAAATCACGGCACGCTGAGTGAGCCGTTCTGTAATCGGATGACGTGAGGCTCTGAAGTCATTATAGCACCAATGACAGAATTATGATCCAGAACTGTCCTTGTTTCCCGTCGCCTTTATGCTTTTGACTCTTTAACTTCCCTGTATGTGCTGTTGCTGCTGTATTTGACTGATGATTGCATGGATTTTCATGCATTGATCGTGTACATACATTTTTAAGCATTTCCACTTTCTGCTGCTCTCAGCAAATTCTACTGGTTTGTCACTGAGATAATGTTATGCAGCTCACTAACATAAATGACTTTTTGCTGAAACAGAGGCACACATTCTTACTGATGCTTCCAAAATTATTACAAGAAAAGTTACAGATTTGGAATGTTTTAACTACACTTCTGGTCAAAATTTTTGAATAATTAGAAAGAATAGGTTTCTTCTGCTCACCAAGGCTGCATTTATTTGATCCAAAATACAGTAAAAATTGTGAAATATTATTGTAATGTAAAACAGCTGTTTTTTTATGTGAATATATAATAAAATGTAATTTATTCCTGTGATCAAAGCTGAATTTTCAGCATCATTACTCCAGTCTTCAGTGTCACATGATCCTTCAGAAATCATTCTAATATGATGATTTGCTGCTCAAGAAACACTTATGATTATTATTAATGTTGAAAACTATGGAAGCTTGTTTCCGTCACTAAATAAAAAAATAAAAAAGGTAATTGCGACTTCTTCTTCAGACTTCTTTTCTCACAATTGCGAGTTATCATGCAGTTCTGACTTTATAACTCGCAATTCTGACTTTATATCTCGCAATTCCGACTTTATAACTCGCAATTCTGACTTTATATCTCGCAATTCCGACTTTATATCTCGCAATTCCGACTTTATAACTCGCAATTCTGACTTTATATCTCACAATTCCGACTTTATATCTCGCAATTCCGACTTTATATCTCGCAATTCCGACTTTATATCTCGCAATTCTGACTTTATAACTAACAATTCCGACTTTATATCACGCAATTCCGACTTTATATCACGCAATTCTGACTTTATATCTCGCAATTCTGACTTTATAACTAACAATTCCGACTTTATATCACGCAATTCCGACTTTATATCACGCAATTCTGACTTTATATCACGCAATTCTGACTTTATATCACGCAATTCTGACTTTATATCTCGCAATTCCGACTTTATATCTCGCAATTCTGACTTTATATCTCGCAATTCCGACTTTATATCTCGCAATTCTGACTTTATATCTCGCAATTCCGACTTTATAACTCACAATTCCGACTTTATATCTCGAAATTCTGACTTTATATCTCGCAATTCCGACTTTATAACTCGCAATTCCGACTTTATATCTCATAATTGTGACTTTATACTTTTGCCCTGTTTAATACATCCTAACTGAATAAATGTATTAATTAAAAAAAAATACCACATTTTCCACAAAATATGATAATCATAAATGTTTCTTGAGCAGCAAATCATCATATTAGAATGATTTCTGAAGGATCATGTGACACTGAAGACTGGAGTAATGATGCTGAAAATTCAGCTTTGATCACAGAAATAAATTACACTTTACTATATATTCACATAGAAAACAGCTATTTTAAATTATAATATTTCACTTTTTTTTTTTTACTGTTTTTGATCAGATAAATGCAGTCTTGGTGAACAGAAAACTCTTTCAAAAACATTAAAAAAATTACTCCAAACCTTTGACAGTTAGTGTAAAAAAGAGTCATCATTAACAACACCAAGGTCATGGGTTCAATTCCCAGTGAGTGCATAAACTGATAACATGTACAGCTAAAAACCATTGTAAGATAACAATATCTGCCAAATGCATAAATGCAAAAATATATGTGTTTTCAGGGCAAGTATAAATCTGAAGCAGCAGAAGGAAATCCTTGTGTTTGAGCTGCTCTGTGATGTTTCAGATCTTAATAGCAGCTCAAATTCATATGGGTTTTAATGCGTATTGACGTTTAGGGAATCAGTATCTGCTGCGGTTCACCTCATGCTGAAGGGCTTTACTTTCCATTCTGTCCTGGTCAAGATATCGTATTGTAATTCAGAGTGAGTTTTAGATGATCTGCTCATCCGTATCTGTTCTTCCTCTCAGACCGACGGCCGGCGCTGTGTGATCTGTCAGATTGTGGCGTTGGCCGATCTTCATCATCCTCCGGTCCTGCCGCCCCAAAGTGACCGTCCGGTGCGTCTCCATGGAAACTGGGTGAGCGTGCGGTGCGAAGCGCGGCCGGGCGTCCTCTTCCTCACCCGACGGCTGACATTCCACGAGGACAGCCGAACCTGGGAAGGACAGTATGAGCACTTCTCTGACCCCGTCTGCCGTCACCCCACCTTCAGCATCTCCGCTAGCGGACGCTACACCCGCGGAGCTCTGTCCGCCGCCGTCATGGGCGCCGTCGAGTTCACCTTCACCGGTACGTGACGGATGATGTCTCACACACATGCATTTAGAGAGTTTCATGTTAACTTCAACTGCACAGATGTGAATCTCCTCTCATGCTCCTCTAGTGACCCACATGACGGTGACACCTATGGACGTGGCCATCACCTCCCTATCTCCCAATTCCGACTTTATAACTTGTAATTCCGACTTTCTATCTCGCAATTCTGACTTTGTATCTTGCAATTCTGATTTTGTATCTCACAATTCCGACTTTGTATCTTGCAATTCCGACTTTGTATCTCGCAATTCCGACTTTATAACTCACAATTCCGACTTTGTATCTCGTAATTCCGACTTTGTATCTTGCAATTCCGACTTTATAACTCACAATTCCGAATTTGTATCTTGTAATTCCGACTTTGTATCTTGCAATTCCGACTTTGTATCTCGCAATTCCGACTTTGTATCTCGCAATTCCGACTTTATAACTCGCAATTCCGACTTTCTATCTCGCAATTCCGACTTTATATCACACAATTCCGACTTTCTATCTCGCAATTCTGACTTTCTATCTCGCAATTCTGACTTTCTATCTCGCAATTCCGACTTTGTATCTCGTAATTCCGACTTTGTATCTCGCAATTCTGACTTTATAATTCGCAATTCCGACTTTGTATCTCGCAATTCCGACTTTATATCACGCAATTCTGACTTTATAACTCGCAATTCTGACTTTGTATCTCGTAATTCCGACTACTTTGTATCTCGCAATTCCGACTTTGTATCTCGCAATTCCGACTTTGTATCTCGCAATTCCGACTTTTTAACTCGCAATTCCGACTTTGTATCTCGTAATTCCGACTTTGTATCTCGCAATTCCGACTTTATAATTCGCAATTCCGACTTTATAATTCGCAATTCTGACTTTGTATCTCGCAATTCCGACTTTATAATTCGCAATTCCGATTTTATAACTCGCAATTCCGACTTTCTATCTCGCAATTCCGACTTTGTATCTCGCAATTCCGACTTTATATCTCGCAATTCCGACTTTGTATCTCGCAATTCCGACTTTTTAACTCGCAAATCCGACTTTGTATCTCGTAATTCCGACTTTGTATCTCGCAATTCCGACTTTATAATTCGCAATTCCGACTTTATAATTCGCAATTCTGACTTTGTATCTCGCAATTCCAACTTTATAATTCGCAATTCCGATTTTATAACTCGCAATTCCGACTTTCTATCTCGCAATTCCGACTTTGTATCTCGCAATTCCGACTTTATATCTCGCAATTCCGACTTTGTATCTCGCAATTCCGACTTTTTAACTCGCAATTCCGACTTTGTATCTCGTAATTCCGACTTTGTATCTCGCAATTCCGACTTTATAATTCGCAATTCCGACTTTATAATTCGCAATTCTGACTTTGTATCTCGCAATTCCAACTTTATAATTCGCAATTCCGATTTTATAACTCGCAATTCCAACTTTATATCTCGCAATTCTGACTTTCTATCTCGCAATTCTGACTTTCTATCTCGCAATTCCGACTTTGTATCTCGTAATTCCGACTTTGTATCTCACAATTCTGACTTTATAATTCGCAATTCCGACTTTGTATCTCGCAATTCCGACTTTATATCACGCAATTCTGACTTTATAACTCGCAATTCTGACTTTGTATCTCGTAATTCCGACTACTTTGTATCTCGCAATTCCGACTTTATAACTCGCAATTCCGACTTTGTATCTCGTAATTCCGACTTTGTATCTCGCAATTCAGACTTTGTATCTCGCAATTCAGACTTTGTATCTCGCAATTCCGACTTTATAATTCGCAATTCCGACTTTCTATCTCGCAATTCCGACTTTGTATCTCGCAATTCCGACTTTTTAACTCGCAATTCCGACTTTGTATCTCGTAATTCCGACTTTGTATCTCGCAATTCCGACTTTATAATTCGCAATTCCGACTTTATAATTCGCAATTCTGACTTTGTATCTCGCAATTCCAACTTTATAATTCGCAATTCCGATTTTATAACTCGCAATTCCGACTTTCTATCTCGCAATTCCGACTTTGTATCTCGCAATTCCGACTTTATACACCAATTCTCACTTTTAAGAGAGCGTCTCTCACACATGCATTTAGAGAGTTTCATGTTAACTTCAACTGCACAGATGTGAATCTCCTCTCATCCTCCTCTAGTGACCCACATGACGGTGACACCCATGGACGTGGCCACCACCTCCCTCCTGAACGTCTTCAGAGGGCGCGAGTGCGGCACAGAGGGATCCTGGAAACTGGGCATCTCGCAGGATGTGACCTCGACCTCCGGCTGCGCGGCGCTGGGCATCCGTCTGCCTCACACCGAGTACGAGCTCTTCAGCATGGGGCAGGACTCTTCTGGACGCAGCCTGCTCTATAACGGCCAGAGGCCGACCAACGGCTCCAGTCCTGACCGGCCCGACAGACGCGCCACATCTTACCAGTCTCCGCTGATCCGCTGCAGCAGCCAGCAGGGGGAGCCGCGCGTGGGGCGAGAAGGAGACCAGCACTTCAGACTGAGCGCCGCATGCAACACGAAGACGCTGGACGGCTTCATCCTATTGGTCGTGATGCACATGTTCATGCAGCTGGATTTCTAACGAGACACTTGATTTATCACCGTTTGCACTAGTTGAAGCTGCTCGTATGTTTTAACCCTTGTGCGGTCTTCGTTTGGGAAGTACACTCAGGGTCTTTGGAGCCTCCAGAGACCACAGGCGACAAAATGTAATTTTGTAACAAAATGTTTTTTTTTTTAAACAAATGTAATTTTACTCTGTTTATTAATGTTTTTACTTCATATTTGTTTTTATGCAAAAACAGCTTTTTATGTAAAATTCACTTTATAAAAGACCCACATTTCTAACTTTCATTCATGGGGATAACATGGATAATTTGACATGGTTTAGTGTGAGATTTTTGCCCATCTTTTGGAAAATGCAGTTTTAAAAGTAAAAAATGATCACTTTATCCAGTAGATGGCAGCAGAGCTCCACTATTTGCTCTTTGACTGACTGAAAGACATCTTTTCACAAGTATTTTTCAGCTGGATTCATATCTAAATATTATGAAATCACAATTATGACAATAAAAGCAGCTACTTGTCGAAGTTTAGTATTTTTTGTAATGAAAAAAATCAGTTTTTCAATATTGTTTCATTATGATGAGACCCCACTTAGAAAATGGTAAAAATGCATCCTGAAAATCAACATTTGTGGGTCTTTTATAAAGTGAATTTTACATAAAAAGATGTTTTTGTATAAAAACCTACTCAACAAAATATTTATTCATTTATGTAAATTTAAAAGATATGATAAATCCTCCAAAAACGGCACAAATATGAAGTAAAAACATTAATAAACAGAGTAAAATTACATTTGTTTTTATTTTAGCAAATGTCGTTTGGGGACTAAAAAGACCCAAAGATCTAAACTCTTATGATCGTCGAACACAAACAGGTGAGCTGACCAAAAACCAAAAAATGTGAGCAACCAAACTGCATCCGGCAGACTCAGAAGGGAACAATGACTCGACGTGGTGACACATGCATGCGCACTAATGTACTTCCTGTTCATTCTGTACAGTGTCACATTTACTTGAGCTCATCATACATTATTTAACTCAACAATTACAGTTAAAATAATGCCATGCTATCTAGTTTCTCAGAAGCTCTAGAGCAGATGATTTCATGGAGAATCAGTGCTGTAAATATCCGGGCCGAAGCCTGTAAATTGCAGTAATTATTGGTTTGTAAAGGACCTGAAAGAAACCTCGTCTCATGATGCCTGAATGAAGCTCATGTGAACTCTGTCTTTGCCTGTGACTCTCACAGTTCAGGATTATTATAGTGAACTAAAACCATTTTAAAAAATGCTTGAAATAGTTAACTAAAATCAAATAAGTTATTTAGTTATTTAATCAGCTAGGTGCAAAGGCAACATTTGTCATTTTCATTTAGTTTAAAGGGGTATATGTAGAATTCAGAACCCTTGTTTTTGGTGGCCGTTAAGCAGTGTTGACAAGTCCGCAGTTAATTGGGCTACTTTAATAGACCAATCTGGCAGCTGTGCGCTCATAGTGATGGCAGAAAAACACGGTAACAGATGGAGGAAAATGTGCGAAATCCACAGAATAAGAGAAAAATGTATTGTTGTGCCTTTGCATGTCAGAATCGGAGTGCAAAAAATATAGTCTTCATTTTTATAGAAATCTGAATTGAAGCTAAACGCAGACGTTTATGTTGCAAGTCACAGACTGTCAACCAGCGATGATTATTCTACTATTAAAGCATGAATTTGATGTAAACAGTAAGTCAATATAATATTCACAAATGCAGTTCATAGGGGATAGCAGTTACAGCATAAAATAATATTTAAAGGGTTAGTTCACCCAAAAATGAATTTCTGTCATTAATTACTCGCCCTCATGTCGTTCCACACCCGTAAGACCTTCTTTCATCTTCAGAACACAAATTAAGATATTTTTGATGAAATCCGATGGCTCAGTGAGGCCTGAGCAATGACATTTCCTCTCTCAAGATCCATTAATGTACTAAAAACATATTTAAATCAGTTCATGTGAGTACAGTGGCTCAATATTAATATTATAAAGTGACAAGAATATTTTTTTGTGCGCCAAAAAAAATCACTTTTTAACAATATCTAGTGATGGCCGATTTCAAAACACTGCTTCAGAGCGTTATGAATCTTTTGAGTCGAATCAGTGATTCGGATCATGTATCAAACCGCCAAACTGCTGAAATCATGTGACTTTGGAGCTCCGATCCACTGATTCGATTTGTAAAGCTCCGAAGCTTCAAGCTGTTATGAAATCAGCCATCACTAGATATTGTTAAAAATTCGTTATTTTGTTTTTTTGGCGCACCAAAAATATTCTCGTGGCTTTACAATATTAATATTGAACCACTGTACTCACATGAACTGATTTAAATATGTTTTTATTACATTAATGGATCTTGAGAGAGCAAATGTCATTGCTCAGGCCTCACTGAGCCATCAGATTTCATCAAAAATATCTTAATTTGTGTTCTGAAGATGAATGAAGGTCTTACGGGTGTGGAACGACATGAGGGTGAGTAATTAATGACATTATTTTCATTTTTGGGTAAACTAACCCTTTAAACCTATAATGTTTTACATAGATAATGTTTAAACATAGCCTATAACATTTTTATTTCACAATTCTGACTTTTTTCTCGTATTTCAGTGTTTATAACTCCCAGTTCAGACTTTATAATTTGCAATTTTTAGTTTATATCACAATTCAAAAAATTCTGAGGGGAAAAAAGACAGAATATTGAGTAAAATTCTGTTTTTCCTTCTAAGAAATGCGAGATATAAACTTGGATTTGCAAGAAAAAAAGTCAAGAATTGTGAGATATAAACTTGAAATTAACTTTTTTTTATTCTTTTATTCTTCTTATATAACTTTCATTTTCTGCCACCCGGTAGGCTCCGCCCACAAAAAAACCAGTCATCGCTGTTTGCAAACACAAAATTGGTCTATAATGTTGCTGCTGGTTGTTTTTCATGTCTGCGGATTGAAGCGACCCTGGAATGCTAAACCCCGTGTTTTACCACACGGGACGTGATTTTACCGGGGGACCCTCCTGAAACACCTTTGGTCTAGTTGAGTAGGAATCGGGCGGGTTTTGTTGTAAAAAACCTGGCAACCCTGCCGTCAAGTCAACTGCAGCAGCAAACGTGATTCAATGCCCTGATATACTCACGGCAAAGTTATTTTTCGTTCTTTGCTTAGAAGTAAAAAGAAGTTGGAAATACCTTTGCAGCGATATACTGTTAGCGAACATCCTGATGTCATCCACGCTGCTGAGCGACGGTTAGTTGAATATGTAAATATGTGTTGCTCTCGAAAACAGCGGTGAAAAAGCAACAGTTGATGTGGATGTGTTTGCACCAGCTCTGCGATTCACCGGCATCATGTCGACAGATGAGGTAATTAAAAATTACACTGTTTGATTATATAGTAGGCTATATGTGAGAGTCTATAATTTGAATCAATCCATTTTCTGTATAACACATTGACATTACAGTACAGAATAGCTCATTATCCTGAATATTGTAAACATTCGTTTCATGTGTCATAGAACGTAAACATCATATTTTGATTTTCCCAGCAAAAATGAGTCCTTCACATTAAAATCAGTCTACAGGCTTTCATAGTCAACCTAGTTTTTTAAGTTTAGTTACAAGCTGTTCACACTTCGATTAATACATGAAATTCTTACATATATTCCCATTAACTTGATATCCCTCTGGTCAGAACGGACCAACAATTTTTACGTTTTGAATTTTTAAAATGTTTTGCTTCATCAGAATGCGATGACACTTGGTGACTGTTTTTCACATTAGCTATGTCAAGACACAAAAAAAATCACATTTTTAATCTGAAAAAAAAAAAAAGTATTAATTTTAATTGCTCATAAAAATGGTATAAACATTACATTTTATCATAAAATCCCAGTTGTACCAGGTGTGAACTAGAAAACTAAGGGAAGGATATGCTAAAAATACTAAAACTGAAATAAAAATTAATAAAAACTATATACATTTAAGGTGAGATACACCTGGGCCCGGTTTTTCAAAAGGTTTAATCCGGATAAAATTGATCCGGATTTAGTAATCCTTTTTTTGCGATCCGTGATCACGTAATCCATCTTACTTTTGGAGCCAGTTTTTTAAAGCAACATCGGATTGGATCAATCCGATCCGGATAGGAACTTTTCAGGATCACCAAATCTGGATTTCCAGTGCTCTACGGAGGCCCTAAAGGGACATGTTGATAGAAAGAATATGGGTTTTGAATTAAATATATTTTTGTTGGATATTTACAGCTGTTTAGGGATTGTTTTATGGCACCAAAATTTCTTTTTACTTTAGAGTAGGTTACCGAAAGGCTAAATATGTAGACTAATGTCTGCATTTAATTTATTACTTTAACAGTTAAACTAATCAAGAGCAAGATAAAAATGTGTATGTATATTACATGATAAAAATGTTGTATTTTTTGACTAGTTTTAAAGTTTTACTACATTTTCCTCCTGGAATCCACCTTGAAATCCTACCCCCTGTTGGGATCAGGATAATCCTGTTTTTTTTGGATCAAAGTGATCCAAATCCTACAAAAAAAGTTCTGAAAAAACCCAAACTAAAGGTTTGATCCGGATCAAAACCAAGATTGGATTACGTGATCTAATCCGATTATGTAATCCGTTTTTTCTTTTGAAAAACACATTTTCAAGATTTGATCCAATCCGTTATCCAAAATCCTAGTGGATTACTTTTGAAAAACCGGGCCCATCTGATTGATTACATTAAAAATGGCAAACATGTTTTGTATTACAAGTTTTCTAAAATGTAATGTTTAAATATGCAAATGAGGTGTTATCTAATTAAATATGCGCTAATTTGCATACATTTCTAGAACAAAAATCTGAATATTGGATGACGTCAGGTTTAAAATTCTCATTTAATTTCTTGAACATGTTAAATTCAAAAGGTTTTTACAGAGGGAATTTTGGATATCTCTTTTTATCACACCATAAATGAGAAAAAAAACTATCAACAGCCAGAAAAAAAAATAATTTTCACAATTTTTTAAGAATAAATTGTATAAAAACAAATCCCTCAGTAAAAACCTTTAAAATATAGATAGGAATAAAACTGTACATTTTAATGTGTGTAAGTTCTGCTGAAGTGGAGATTTCTGACTCAGAACAGGAGAAAAACTCATTTTGAGTCTTTAAAGATATTTACTGGAATTGAAATCTATCGATGCAAATAGATAAAGTGCTATAAAATATACACTTAAATGTGTATTTTGGATGTTTTCTTTCCACCAGTCTGAAAAAACACTTTATGAAAAGCCAAAAAGCTCAAAATTGACAGATGCCTGAAAAAAAAAAGAAAGTGTTTTTGCCTGTAGTGTAATAAAATAAAAAATACTAAAATGAAAAAAAATAAAATAAATAAATATATATATATATATATATATATATATAAAAATACAAACTGACTCACAAAATGAAATGAAAAAATATAGTATCTTAATGTTTTTGCATCTGATGCCATTAATGATCAAGTATTTTTGTAGAATGTTTGAAAAGCGATTCTTATTGTCAGATTAAATCTGTGTGAATCTAGACACATAATTTACGCAGAGACATTTAACAGTGAGAAAAACATTTATTGTGCGTTTGAACAGTCGATTGATTCTCGTGCACAACTGATCATCGTGACAGCGGCGTTTGAGCCATTAAAAAACAGATTCTCCTTGTACACAGACAAACTGAAGACAGGATGAAGAGTGTTAAAGATTCTTTATTTCAGCAATGATCAATACCACGGGACAGGACTGCAAATGGAGATTTTATTCAGTCAAGTTTGCCTCACAATTGAATATATAATCTGCATAAAGAAAACTCCATGAAACGATTGTGTCAGCGGGCTCGTTCGTGAGGAGGAGGCGTGTTGCTCCCAGCTGACGTCGTCACATTCAAGAAAATAAAGGTGGAATGGGAACGCGTGTCACGTCACCATCCAGCGACAAGTAGCAAAGACGATTGGTTTGTTTTTCTTTTAATACGACGAATCTGCATTTCCCATTTTTCTCAAAAGAATCTAAAAGAACATGTACATGACACTTAAAACATTCCATTAAACTCTTAATAAAACCACAGAGAAAAAGAGAAACACGTCCTTTTATTTATTCATAGGTTGACGTTTTTTCAAGGTCTCTACACACACACACAGTGCCTCCGTTGGGCTGCTAGTGATGCTTTGACAAATGGACGATTTCTTCTTCCCCGACCCCCAGAAAAACCCACCCGGAACCACAGACGGCGGAAAAGAGGGAGAAACGAGCCATCGTTTCTGAGTGTGTGTGTGTGTGTGAGTGTGTGTGTGTGTGTGTGTTTGCTTGTGTGTGTGTGTGTGTGTGTGTGTGTGTGTTTGCTTGTGTGTGTGTGTACTAACCGTGTGAGAAAGGCAAGGCCCGTTTGAATGATCCTGTACACAGACACGTTTATTTCCGCTGCCGTAGGGCTCGTCTGCGCAGACGCAACGGTTATCGACAAGAACGCACGCTTTGCTCGCAGGCCCAGAACCTCTACAAGACAAACTTCCCTAGGAAGAACCCGATGAAGATGGCGGCGATGACGACCAGCAGCGAGGGCAGCGATTTGGAGGCCGGCTCTTTGCTCAGCATCGCTGAAGACTTCGAGACCGAGCTGTCGTACTGATTGGCCTTCCTCATCCTCAGACCTTCATCCTGATCGAGAGCAACAGGTAAACACACGGTGAGTTTAGTAACAATGACATCTGCAGTGAGTGTCAGAGTCTGACGTCTGGCTTTATCTTTGAGATCGTTACGCCACCTAGTGCTCACAGCACACGTTCAACCATCGGGACAGTGAAATAAACACTGATCTTTAAGAAACATGTCTTTTGATGCTAATGAGTGCAATCAAGCTCAAACTTCAGTAAACGACTCTTCTGCTGTTGCTTATAATTTACACAATGACAAATGTTTAAAGTGTAAAATAAAGTTTAAAGGAGTAAAATAAATATTCATTAATTTTACAGTATATATGCCTATATTTTTGTCATCATATTTATAATTAGAGTTAAGTAAAAATTATTATTATTTATAAAATTCGATTGGGTTCCTAAAATACCAGTGTGAATATAATGTGGACAGACACTATTACAACGAAAAAGAGGTTTAATAGCAAAAAAATATTATTAATATTATATTAATATTTTAAATAAAACACTTAAAATTATATTAAATATTTTATCCATGTTCTTGCATGTCATGTGACTTAATTTCATTTTAATGTGGTGAATTTAAGACAAATATATTGTAAATTGTAGTGTAAAATAAGTTATATTATAAATTATTTTACAGTATAACTGTAATTTACAACAGCAATTGCTTATATTTCTGTCTGCATATTTATAAGTAATTATTATTATTATTTATAAAAATTTGATTGGGTTCCTAAAATGTCAGTGTGGATGTAATGTGGACAGAGACACTATTACAAATAAAAAAGATGTATAAAAGTGAAAAAAAAAAGTTAAATAAGTAAATACATACAAATAAAATAGCTTGTTAAAAATATTAATATTTTAATGTTTATTATAATCATTTTAAATATATTAATATTTTAAATAAAACACTTAAAATTATATTAAATATTTTATCCATGTTCTTGCATGTCATGTGACTTAATTTCATTTTAATGTGGAGAAATTAAGACAAATATATTGTAAATTGTAATGTAAAATAAGTTATATTATAAATTAATTTACGTTTAATTGTAATTTACAACAGTAGTTGACTATATTTCTGTCTTCATAGTTATAATTAAAGTATAAATTATTATTTATGTGAATAATGTGGACAGACACTATTACAAATAAAGAGGTTTAATAATTATTTTTCATTAATTAATAAATACTGTGCCAGAAATTTTATTAATATTTTAATATTAATTATAATCATATTTAAATAATATTTTAAATAAAACACTTAAAATTATATTAAATATTTTATCAATTTCCTTGTGTCATGTGACTTAAATTCACTACATTAAAATGAAATTAAGACAAATATCATATTGTAAAATGTAATGTAAAATAAGTTATATTATAAATTAATTTATTTTACAGTATAGCTGTAATTTACAACAGTAGTTGACTATATTTCTATATGTCTTCATAGTTATAATTAAAGTATAAATTATTATTTATGTGAATAATGTGGACAGACACTATTACAAATAAAGAGGTTTAATAATTATTTTTTCCTTAATTAATAAATAAATAGCATGCTAGAATTTTTATTAATATTTTAATATTAATTATAATACTTTTAAATAAAACACTTAAAATTATATTAAATATTTTATCAATTTCCTTGTCACGTGACTTAAATTCACTACATTAAAATGAAATTAAGACAAATATCATATAGTAAAATGTAAAATAAATTAATTTATAATATAACCTATTTTACAGTATAGTTGTAATTTACAACAGTAGTTTACTATATTTCTGTCTTCATATTTATAATTAGAGTCAAGTAATAATTATTATTATTTATCAAATCTGATTGGGTTCCTAAAATGCCAGTGTGAATATGAGGACTGAGACTGTAAAATAAATAAATAGCTTGCTAAAAATATTAATATTGTAATGTTAATTATATTTTAAATATATTAATATTTTAAATAAAACACTTAAAATCTTAAATATTTTATTTATGTTCTTGCATATCATGTGACTTAATTTCGTTTTAATGTGAATTTAAGACAAATATCGTAGAGTAAAATAAGTTATATTATAAATTAATTTATTTTACAGTACAATTATAGTTTACAACAGTAATTACCTATATTTCTATCTTCATAGTTATAATTAGAGTTAAGTAATAATTATTTATAAAATTTGATTGGGTTCCTAAAATGCCAGTAATGTGGACAGACACTATTAAAAACTAAAAAGATTAAATAGAGAAAAATGTGTTAAATAAGTAAATGCATAAATAAAATAGCTAGATAAAAAATTTATATTTTAATGTTAATTATATTCATATTTTAAATATATTAATATTTAAAAACACTTAAAATTATCTTAAATATTTCATCTATTTTCTTGCATGTCATGCAACTATTGATATCATTTTAATGTGGAGAAATTAAGACAAATATCATATTGTAACTTGTAGTGTGAAATAAGTTATATTACAAATTATTTTTTTTTAAAGTACAATTATAGTTTACAACAGTAATTACCTATATTTCTATCTTCATAGTTATAATTAGAGTCAAGTAATAATTATTTATAAAATTTGATTAGATTCCTAAAATGCCAGTGTGAATGTAAAAAAGATGTTTAATTGTGGAAAAAATGCTTGCTGAAAATATATTATTAATATATTTTTTTTAAATTAAAAAAACCCTTTAAATATCATATTAAATATTTTATCTATTTTCTTTCATGTCATGTGACCAACATCAGACAACTGCAAATGTGCTGCTAAATTATTGAAATATTTATCAAATATTAATGTGATAAAAATGAAATATTTTACATCTATGGGGTTCGTCTGACAAAAGCGTTTGTGAATCCCTGATCTGGATCACAATCCTAACTTCATGTATTATTGGGTCAGTATCAAACGCTGGTGCGGATGTTCTCCAGTACCTTGAGTTGGCGGTTTTCATCTAGCAGTTTTCCCATTTCTGACTGCAGTCTCTTGCACTCTTCCATGACTTTCCGCATCTCCGCGTCGTCCATGCTGCCGGCTTTGGCTCCTGACGTCCCGTCGGCCTTCGACGCGTTCAGAACGGACGCAGCTTTGGTTGATTCCAGCTCGTTCTGATCAGAACAGAGATTCATTACAGTATCAGAACACACACTGAGTAATAATCACGACTACAAACACAAACTCACCATCTTTTCACTGTCTGACGGCATTTCAAACACACAGCGCAGTTTAGAGTCCATCAGGTCGTCCGGTTTGGCATCTTTCCACTGCAAAACAAAACATTACCACAACATTATCATGCCTGATGGCAGGCGTTTCACCCACACAGGACACAGGAAATGAGGTCACACACATCTCTCTCAGGCTCCTGCTGTCAAATATGGACTGATAAAAATAGTGTTATATAAATAGATGAACAAAACATCACACAAGTTAATTAGTTAAAGGGTTAGTTCAGCCAAAAATGATAATTCTGTCATTATCTGTTCGTTCCACATCTTCGTTCATCTTCAGAACACAAATGAAGATATTTTTGATGAAATCCGAGAGGTTTTTGACTCATATAATAATATAATCAACACTTTCAAGGTCCAGAAAGGAACTAAAGACATTGTTAAAACAGTCATGTGACTGCAGTGGTTCAACCTTAATGTCATGAAGAGACGAGAATACTTTTTGTGCACAAGAACAAAACAAAAATAACCACTTTATTCAGCAATCTCTTCTCTTCTGTGTCATTATCTTACGCCGTTTACGTCCAGCGCTTCCAGGTTCATCGTCAGAACGACTCATTATTGGCCGGCGCATGCTTTGTGCTGATCATGTGATCGGCTTCCTCCAATACTGAGGCGGGAATTTGGACGTAAACAAAAATAGTGTTCATTTCGTCAGCTATTTTTAATTTAGTCTTAGTCCTGTTTCAAAATGTAACTTACTTTTTTATCATATTTAGTCAACATTGTCCTGTTTTTGTTTAGTCAAGATTTAGTCGACTATTTTAGTCTCGTTTTTGTCAATTTTCGTCATACTGTATAATGGTTAAACATTTCAAAAAACATTTCGCTCAATTTTATTTGCAATGATTGTTGTCATTTGGGACATTTATATCAGTTCACCAAATAAGCACAAATCAACAGAATATGGAATCATATGCATGGTTTATTTTACCTCATCTAGTGTAGATTATAAACACCAAAGACTTGGTAACGTTAAAACAAAAAGCTAAATTCCTAATAGTAATTCCAAGTTGCATTAATATTTCTCTATTAAAACAGCAAAACAGGCCACACATATTGCCACACAGAGGTTGCGCAAGTACAATCAGCACCACAATCGCAAACGGTACAGTCGAGGTCCTGACAGAAGAGACTGGCTGAACGACACTTTCATTAAGCAGAACACCTCACATGTCACTGCCGTTATTTCACATTTCACTTCTGATGAAATATAAAAATAAATTTCCCAAACGACAACAATCATTGCAATTAAAATTGAGCGAATTTTTTTTTTTTTTAATCATTTTAACCATTATAGATTATGATGAAAATGTGTATGTTTCCATTGACTAAAACGAGACTAAACAAAAACAGGACAATATGATAACAAAATATGATAAGAACTAAAAGTTACATTTGACACAGGACTAAGCCTAAATTAACAATAGTTGATGAAATTATCCATGTTTACATCCGAATTAAAGGCTCAGTATTGGCCGAAGCTGATCACATGATCAGCACGACGCGTGCGCCAGCCAATAATGAGTCATTCTGAAGATGAACCTGGAAGCGCTGGACATAAAGAACGTAAGATAATGACACAGAAGAGAAGAGATTGCTGAATAAAGTGTTTTTTTGTTTTGTTTTTGCGCACAAAAAGTATTCTCGTCTCTTCATAACATTAAGGTTGAACCACTGCAGTCACATGACTGTTTTAACAATGTCTTTAGTTCCTTTCTGGAGTCATATGCCTCTTGGATTTCATCAAAAATATCTTAATTTGTGTTCTGAAGACGAACGAAGGTGTGGAACGACATCAGGGAGAGTGATTAATGACAGAATTATCATTTTTAACATTATGACAGCCATAGTTGAAGTATTTTTGTGTCTGATGAACCGGTCACTCTCTGCTCACCATCGCTTCCAGGTCCGACGCCCCGTGTGGCGCGAAAATCGTCTGCACCATAAACTTGTGCTTGCTTTTCTCATTTGGGTCGTAATCAAACGGCTGCAGCATAACTGGAAGAGAAAACGACAGAGTCCATCAGCCTCACACACACACACACACACACACACAGATCCACTCATAAACATGAGCACATAGATGATCTCTGACCTGAGATGGTGACCGTGGCGCCGGGGTCGATGACGCCGCTGTTGGGCCGCACGCAGTAGCGGCGAGGAGCTGTGGTCTTCACTTTGAAACATACTCTTCTGTCGGACGGGTTCCTCAGCTTCAGGTTAGTGGTCACCACATCTGTGAAGGGTCCTGCGCACAAAACACACACATGAACACTTCTGTTACACTGTGTCATACAGGAATTCTGGGAATGTGAGTTTGCAACTTGCTCTTTTTTACTTTCCAAAACAGTACTTTAGTGTAAAATGGCATGAAATGCATCCTTCATAAGTTTTGCTGTAGCAGTTAAAATCATTTTTACAGTGTAATGCAAGTACAATAATAATCAACTTGATTCAAAATGATCAGTAAACATTTAGGGCTGGGTAAAAAAAAATCGATTTTAATCGATTCTCATTTTTGCGAACCGATATCGATTCTTAAATCTCAAGAATCGATTAGTCTAGTCTGTTTTCAGTTGATGAATGAGCAGAATATGTAGCTCCTCCCATCCAATAAATCGCAATAATCTGATTGATATGAAGCAAAGTCTCAGATTTCAAATGACGTCCATCTTATTATGAGATTCAGAAAATAAATACCGTTTTGGCGCTGTTTAATGTGGCGTGACGGATCGCTTTAGCGCCTCAGTTAAAGAGAAGCATGTGATCATCCTCTCCTCCGCTTTAATACCAGTTACAGCGAAATAAACATGAACATCTGAAGGTATGTTAAAATATACAGTACAACTTACTGAAATCCGTATCATGTCTCGTGTAATCGCTCAATCAGTGCTTCAACCTCGGAAAGACGTCAATAAAACTTAAACAATGTCACGTGACGTCACATTTACCTCAGAAAAACACATTCAGTGACCATAAACTCATTAGTCAGATAGAAAAGTGCTCTAGAAAGATAAATATAGCTATGCACCATTACATATTCATTATAATCTTTAATGTTCTTCAATATTTAATGCATGTTTGAATAAATCAGCCGCGATTTAAATTATATTAAAAAAAAAAAAAAAAAACGAATTGGAGTAGAAATATGATTATGTAAGTCTAAACTTTATTTATAATAAAAACATCATTGAGTGTAATTTAAGTGTTTGTATATAAATAAGTTAATTTAACCTTCAGTATTATCATAGTAGCACCAGCTGACTCTCATGTGTAGTTTACAGCATTAGCTGAGAGATTTTTTTCCTGTAGAAATTTTGGCATGTGCTGAAACTGAAATACTACATCCAAAATAATCAAATCGAATCGAAAGCATGTGAATAGTAATCGAATCGTGAAAATTGTGTCAATACCCAGCCCTAGTATTTGTGGATGTTAATAGTGAATCCCATGTAATGAAGCTTCGTCTGTAAGGCTCACATGTTGTCAGACAGGTTGGTTGGTTCATTCATAAATAATGCAAAAACCCTTTCCTATCCTTACTCAAGCAGCCTGTCCTGAGGAATCAAACATTTTTCATTATGACTCAAATTAGAAAGTTGCATAAAGAGGAATTAATATAAACTTGAGCTGTTCTAAGCCTTCAAACACTACATTTTAGTTGCCAACTACCAAATTTACACTGTAAATGTGGCATAAAAGCACTTAGATAAGGCATAAACGCATATACACAGCTATTTTAATTGTGTATTTTTTACTAGGTGCTAAGGTGGATCAAAGCAGGTATAATTTACACCGAATTTGATGCATAACAGCCTCAGTGAAGCACAAACTGCAGTATTGATCACATTTGCCTTTAAAACGCGTTTAATTCGTGATCGAGCAGCATTAATGACAGATCAGATTTATTTTTTAATCTGTTGTTAGCTTTAAAGCTAACTGTGACAGCTCACTGACACCGAGCACACTAACGAGAGAACGATTCTCTCGCGTTTAAGATCAAAACACGATGTGATATTAACACAATATGCGTTTTCCTCCCCAGAGGCCTGCAAATCCCCGCGCGTCGCGTTAAACTGCAGCCGAGGGAGGGACGCAGGCATGCGGATGCGAGCGCAGCCTGGGCCCGGGGGCCTCCGCGAGCCGGCTGGACTGCAGCAGCCGGGAGTTAGTGACAGACACACGGGTTACCTCTGAAGCGGAGGTCGCTCGGCGGGTCGAGGATCAGAATCTGCTCCAGTTTGGACATGACAGCCGTTAAACGGGACACACTCGCGTGCTGCTCAAGAGCCCCGGCCACGACGCGCGCGCACTCACGATCACTCACACACACTCACACACCCGCGCGCGGCTCGAGCACTAGAGGCAGGCCGGCTGCGCGCACGGCGGGACACGTCACTCAGATGAACTGAGGGGAAACTGCTAGTTTTTTATTCTCTGACAGAATAATTTTATCTTATTTCCACATATGTCTGTTTAATGTATCGACAAAGACGCGGGAATAATTCGGTTCATCAGAATCACTTCAGCCGCTGTGGTCGCAGTGCGCATGCGCGGTGACTGATGACCCTCGGGGTTACACGTCATTCTAGACAACAAACACATAAAAGCGCAGAAACTGGTATTTATAAATGTAAATATATGAAAAAAATAAACCCCACTTCAAACAAGAATTGAAGATGTTTTTAAATACAATTTCAACAAGAAATCATCATGCCATCTTCCTTAATATATTTATTTCTTTATTTATTTGCTCTCTTCTTTTCTTTTCTCTTTGTTTTCTCTTCTCATTTAATAGTTTTAATTTTTCTTACATATTTTTAACTTTTGTTTACTATTGAACCATGATTTCTTTTTGTTTGAAATATTGTTTATATTTTTTGTATGTACCGACTTGTTCTGTTTGTTAATATTGCAATAATAATAATAAAAACTGGTCGAACTGGTAATTTTTGTTCTGCCACGCAGCATATTTAAAAATAATAATAATAAAATTAAAATAATAATAATAATAATCTACCATATTAGACTCTAGTAACAACAACAAAATAAAATAAAATATATAAAATGCAATAAAATTATTCGAAGGCTTCCCAATAAGTTTATGTGTTTTACTCGTACTCTGTTCTGTATGAAAATGTATTTTAAATTTTTTTTAAAATAAGTAAATGGTTTAAAATTATGTAATCGACAAACAAGCAAATAAATAAATAAATAAAAAGCAATGAAAACATGCAGAATTTGTGCCATCTTCCTTAATATATTTATTTATTTATTTATTTGCCCTCTTCTTTTCTTTTCTCTTCTCTATTTTTTTAGGTTTAATAGTTTTAATACATATTTCTTTTGTTTACTATTGAACCATAATTACTTTTTGTTTGAAATATTGTTTATATTTTTTGTATGTGCCGACGTGTTCTGTTTGTTAATATTGCAATAATAATAAAAAAAACTAAAAAAAAAACTGGTTGAACTGGTCATTTGTGTTCTGCCACACCGCATATTTAAATAATAATAATAATACAATAAAATAATAATAATAATAATAATCTACCATATTAGACTCCAGTAACAACAACAACAAAAAATAAAATATATAAAATGCAATAAAATTATTATTTAACTAAAATTATGTGGCTTCCCAATAATTTTATGTTTTACTCGTACTCTGTTGTGTATAAAAATGTATTAAAAATATTTTAAAAATAATTAAATGTCTTAAAATTATGTAATCCACAAACAAATAAATAAATAAAATAAATAAATAAAAAACGAATACTTAGAGCGAGTTCTGGTATTCCTCACTGCGCATGCGTTCGCACACTCCGTCTGTGCGTGCGCGTTCTAGAGTCTGCCCTCGGCGCGTGCGTGATAAAGGATCAGTGCGCGGGCCCGGCGGCAGTGCTCGAGTGGAGTTCTGAGGCGCGTGTTTGTGTGTTTTTGTGTAGTTTTGTGTAGTTTGTGTTGCGGCGCACAGAAGCGGGTTAAATGTAGAAGCAGCGCACGATGGCGGGTGTGTAGAGCTGAACACACACACTTCTGACTAACACACACACACACACACACACACACACACACTCTCACTGATCGTGTCGTGTGTTTCAGATCTCTCTCTGCTGCAGGACTCACAGGAGGACACGGACGGATGTGAGTTTATCTCTGTGTGTGTGAATAACCTCAACTTTGTGTTTTAATGTGATTCATAAACAGCAGGTCACGTGACCCCGACTGTAATTCTGTGGTAATGTGAGATAAACGCGTGTAAACAGAGCTTTATAGATCACCATGCCCATAATCATGGTAAAAACATGGTATTTTTGTAATGGTGATGCGCTAGACAGCTGTGTTTGGGTTTGAAATTACTTCATCAAACATGAGGGAAGCTATAAAGAAGACAAATTCAGCTCAAATCAGATATCTGATTGAAGGATTAGTTCACTTTCAAAAAATTTTTTCCTGATAATTTACTCACCTCCATGTCATCCAAGATGTTCATGTCTTTCTTTTGTCAGTCGAGTAGAAATGAAGGTTTTTGATGAAAACATTCCAGGATTTTTCTCCTTATAGTGGACTTCAATGGACTCCAAATGGTTGAAGGTGAAAATTACAGTTTCAGTGCAGCTTCAAAGAGCTTTAAACGACACCAGATGAGGAATAAGAGTCTTATCTAGAGAAACCATCGCTCATTTTCTAAAAAAATACAACTGCATATACTTTATCAACACTAAATATAGACCTTGCACGTGCTTCCGCTTTCCGTATTCTTCAAAAAGCTTACGCTGAATGTCCTACGCCTTCACTATTCTACTTGCGTAACGAATGCGGCGCCAGTTCAGTTTTTTCCATAAGTAGAATAGGGAAGGCGTAGGACATTTATGGCCCTATGATTTCTTTTCGACTGAAGAAAGAAGGACATCTTGGATGAAATTATTAGAATTTTATTTGAAAGTGAACTAATCCTTTAACCCTGTCAATCACATGCATCATTTAACCATGTCAGCGAATAATACCGAATCCTCAAGATTTCACTGAGAAGTTCATCATATAGGATCCGTGACTCTGGATCTCGCGCTGGAATCGCAGAGGATTGTGGGATGTGTGTGTTGTGCTCACGCTGTCTCTGAATGTGTCTGTAGTTGGTGTGGATGGATACAGCTCAGAGTCTGATGCCATTATTATACCTTCAGTGCTGGATTTCGTGACTCAGGATGAGATGTTGACTCCTCTGGGCCGACTTGACAAGTACATCAGCAGCGAGAACGTCTTCAACAGGTGAAGAGTCATGAAACGCTCACACTGAGTCTGTTTAGAATCACAAACTACTAGTTAGGGGTGTGAAATATTGACAAAAATTATATTTTGTCGAAGATCAGACAATATTTTGCTGAGTGTTTTATTAAAATACAGTAAAAATGTCAGATTGCACGTCATATAGTACCGTTTTTTCCCCCCAAATATCTGCACAATTACAAATGCGATATTGATTTTGTACAACAGTTTAATAAACAAGAAGTTAGACCTGTTTTGCTCTATTTTACCAACGAAAATAGTTCAAAACGAATCTACAGAACTGTTTTGCGACACACAGCAGTGCTTCGTTACTGAATGAATCAGTCCGTTTGAACAAATTCAATGACTCGCCTAATAAGAAAGTCAAATGCTTCATTCCTGAAACGATCAGCCGTTTGAATGAATCGGTTGAATTAATGACTCAATGATTCGCTCTCCAGGAAGAATAGCTGTGTTTTCACAGCTAATGGAGATCGGAATAAATACTGAATACTCACTAAAGGATTAGTTCACTTCAGAATAAAAATGTCCTGATAATTTACTCACCTGAATATTAAACCACAAATAAACTATTTAAATATAAATCCTGCATGTCTGTGAGCCTTTGAAATGTATGACGTGGAAGCGCGGTTTCATTTAGCTCACACTGAAGCACGTGTGACGCTCGCAGCGTTTTCATCCTCTGTTGCTTCACTATATGAGGAAATAAACGCATGAAATTCATCTCCAGAGCCGCTCTGAAAGTCAATTTACCCGCTTTGTTTGAGAAAACTATCGTCATAAACAGAGAAACTCAAAGCTCTCGGCAACCCGTCAAAATAAAAGTTGGATTTAGCTTGACAGAAACATATTAGTGTTTTACAGTAGAATTTAGATAAATTAATTTATTAATAAATATCTTTTTAAGGAATAATCTCAGTTCTTCTTCCATTTTTTTTAATTTAAACTGTAAAGCTCTGTTGTGCAGCACATGGTTTGACAAAAAAGTTTAATTTCATGATTAAAAGATAAATTAAATTGTGTGCATTCATTTGATTGCCGGAAAAATTAAAATATTAATAAATTTAATTAATAAAATTGGTTGTTTTTATGAATTCAATTAATTAGAAATGCTTTTTGATTATTAAAATGTAATTAAACCATTAAAATGGAATCCAGAAACGTGAAAATTTGGTAAAACTAAAACAGAATTTGAGGGGAAAGAATGAAACAAAAATGTAATTTTTTGTTAAACTTTTAATAAGTTGTTGATAAATTGGATAAATTTCATTATTTCAATTAATTAGACATGCTTTTTGATTACTAAAATTTAATTTAACCATTAAAATGGAGTCCAAAAAAAAAAAAAACCCTGAAAAAATCGGAATCCAGAAAAATTCAAACAGAAAAAACAGAATTAGGGAAAAAATAAAACGGAATTTGGGAAAAAATAAAACAGATTTCATAGGGCCCTACTATTTTCGTTGGCAAAATAAAGCAAAACTTCTTGTTTATTAAACTGTTGTATAAAATCAATATTGCATTTGTAATTGTGCTGATTTTTTTGGGGGGGAAAAACGGTACTTTTTGTGTATAAAAGTGTATAAATTTAAGCCTAAAAGACACATACGACGTGCAATCTGACATTTTTACTGTATTTTAATAGAGTAAATATAGTAAATCACAAAGTGAGTGTTTTTGGTACTTGATAATGTCAGATTGCATGTCGTTAAAACAACAATTACGATATTGTCATAGTATTATTTCTACAGTATGCAAATGACCTGCTTCATCCGTCAAAGCATGTTTAAGATGCTGTATCCCATAATGCAGTGTGAGATATATGAAAGAAGCTTTTTTTTTTTTTTTAGTGATCTCAAATCCACTTGTTTTTTCTAGGTCACTCAACGGTGAAATGTTTTTAATCTTGGATCTGTGTGTTTCAGGCAGATGGTGGCCCGCAGTCTTCTCGACACGCTCCGAGCCGTCAGCGAGGACGAGCGCGAGTGTGTGTCCGTGCTGGAGAGGATCGACAGACTCGCAGATGACTCCGGTACGCAGATGATTCACTGATTCACTCTTCTGTCTGGTTCAGAGGGCTTGATTTGATTAGATAACATTATAATCTCATCTTTAATTTTTCCTGTATTATTGTGCATATTTCAGTCATATTCAGCCATATTTAGGCTTGTGTTTTTAACGGAGTGACGTTTGTTCCTCAGAGCCGACGGTTCGAGCGGAGCTCATGGAGCAGATCCCACATATCGCCATCTTCTGTCAGGAGAACAGACCTTCCATTCCATTCGCTTTCTCCAAGTACCTCTTGCCCATCGTCGTCAGATACCTGGCTGACCAGAATAACCTGGTGAGTGTGAGATCTTTCCATCGCTTGAGGTTGAGGAGCTGATCAAGAAGCTGATGGTGTTTCTGCGTCAGGTGCGTAAGACGAGTCAGGCGGCGCTGCTGGTTCTGCTGGAGCAGGAGCTCATCGAGCGAGGAGACGTGGAGAACCTGGTGTGTCCCGTGTTGGTGGACCTCACCGCTCCCGACAGCAACGATGATGTGAAAACCGAAGCCATGGCGGTGAGAGTCTGCCGATTTCACTCGGATCAACTGCAGTTTGTGTGACGATGATCTGAAAGTGTCCTATAGTGACTCACTGAAACATCCCTTTCTCTACTTCCACTCGTTTAGAGAACAAACTATCCTACCCTAGGCCTGTCACATTTTGACAAATAATGTAAAAAATACTGTTGTAAAGTACAAAGAGAGTCAAAGCTCTTCTTTCCTTCGTACGAAATTAAGCTTTGTGGATTTAATCAGTCTGCATTATAATATAAAACAATAAATCACGTAAATATACATTTTCACAGCAATAAAGTAAAACACATAGATGTTTTTTTATTATATTATAATTCATTTTTTTTGTACAGCACTAAAAAGTTAATAATATGGGCCTGTTTTATTATTTTTATTATTATAATTATATAAATATTTAGATCATTAAAGTAAATATGAACATTTTTTTATTATATTTTTGATTTATTAAATGTTTTAATTATATAAATGAATTCACAGCATTAATCTAAATAACATGACCTATTTATTATCATTTTTATGTTATATAAATATTTTATCACAACATTAAAGCAAGTCATATGGGCATATTTTATTATAATTTTTATTATTTTATTATATTTTAATTATGTGAATATTTAATTTTCACAGCATTAAAGTAAATTTGAACACATTTTATCATTTTTATTATTATATAAATATTAATTTTCACAACATTAAAATAAATCATATTGGCCTTTTTTATCATTTTTATTATATTTTTTATTATATAAATATAACATTTTTACAGCATTAAAGTAAGTTTGAAAACATTTTTATAATTTCTATAATTGTTATATAATTATTATTAATTTTCACAGCATTAAAGTAAATAATATGAGCCTATTATCAATTTTTATTATTATATTTTAATTATAAATATTAATTTTTACAACATTAAAGTAAATAATATGGGTCTGTTTTATATCATTTTTATTATTACATAAATATTTTCACAGCACTAAAGTAAATATGGGCCTATTTAATTCTTATTTTATTATATTATTTTATAAATATTTTTCACAACATTAAAATTTACAGCGTTAAAATAAATAATATCAGCCTATTTTATTATAAACATATTATATTATAAATGATTCCAAATAAAAAATAATCTATTATGCATACACTGTAAGTGATGAACAAAACAAAATTAAATCGTTAATCACAATTATTTAAATGACAATTAATCGTCAGCACAAAACTCAGACTATCATAACCAGCGCAGCGGACAGGACTGAGTGCTTGTTTCTGATGTTCATCTCAGATTATTTGTAAAATGGCGCCGATGGTGGGGAAGGACATCACCGAGCGACTCTTTCTGCCGCGCTTCTGCGAGATGTGCTGCGACTGCAGGATGTTTCACGTGCGCAAGGTGGGTGATTCTGATTGGCTCGTGTTCGGGAGTCCAGAGGAAGACGCTCTGTCCTCGTCGCTGATCAGAGGCGTGTGTTTGTGTCCCACAGGTCTGTGCGGCGAACTTCGGTGACATCTGCAGCGTTGTTGGAGGAGAGGCAACAGAGGAACTACTGGTATGATCAACACAGGAGAGATGGGGCAAGTTGTCACATGGGTTAGATGGCAGTAACTGTTTTAAGTGCTTGTTTTCTCTAGCAGCAGTTAATATCTGTAGGTCAGCTTTTTCTGACTTTATAACTCAATTCTGACTTTATATCGTGCAATTCTTTATAACTCGCAATTACGACTTTGTCACGCAATTACGACTTTATATCACACAATTATGACTATAACTCGCAATTACGACTTTGTTACGCAATTACGACTTTATATCACACAATTATGACTTTATAACTCGCAATTACGACTTTGTTACACAATTACGACTTCATATCACACAATTACGACTTTGTCACGCAATTACGACTTTGTCATGCAATTACGACTTTGTCACGCAATTACAACTTTGTCACGCAATTACGACTTTATATCACACAATTATGACTTTATAACTCGCAATTACGACTTTGTCACGCAATTACGACCTTATATCACGCAATTATGACTTTATAACTTGCAATTACGACTTTATATCACGCAATTACGACTTTGTCACGCAATTACGACTGTCACGCAATTACGACTTTGTCACACAATTACGACTTTATATCACACAATTATGACTTTATAACTCGCAATTACGACTCTGTCACGCAATTACGACCTTATATCACACAATTATGACTTTATAACTTGCAATTACGACTTTATATCACGCAATTACGACTTTATATCACGCGATTACGACTTTGTCACGCAATTACGACTTTATATCGCGAAATTACGACTGTATATCTCGCAATTCCGACTTTATATCACACAATTATGACTTTATAACTCGCAATTACGACTTTATATCACGCAATTACGACTTTGTCACGCAATTCCGACTTTGTCACGCAATGACTTTGTCATGCAATTACGACTTTATATTACGCAATTACGAATTTGTCACGCAATTACGACTTTATATCGCGAAATTACGACTTTATAACTTGCAATTCTGACTTTATATCACGCAATTACGACTTTGTCACACAATGACTGTCATGCAATTACGACTTTATATTACGCAATTACGACTTTATATCGCGAAATTACGACTTTGTCATGCAATTACGACTTTGTCACGCAATTACGACTTTATATCACGCAATTACGACTTTGTCACGCAATTCCGACTTTATATCACGCAATTACGACTTTGTCACGCAATGACTTTGTCATGCAATTACGACTTTATATTACGCAATTACGAATTTGTCACGCAATTACGACTTTATATCGCGAAATTACGACTTTATAACTTGCAATTCTGACTTTATATCACGCAATTACGACTTTGTCACACAATGACTTTGTCATGCAATTACGACTTTATATTACGCAATTACGACTTTATATCGCGAAATTACGACTTTATAACTTGCAATTCCAACTTTATATCACGCAATTACGACTTTGTCACGCAATGACTTTTGTCATGCAATTACGACTTTATATTACGCAATTACGACTTTATATCTCGCAATTTCGACTTTATAACTCAATTCCAACTTTATATCTCGCAAGTGCAAGAAAAAGTCAGAATTGTGAGATAAAAAGTTGCAATTACCTTTTAATTTTTAGGCTTTTGAAGTCGAGATTTTAAAGTTTTATGTAGAAACTGACTTTCAAAAATAAGACACTGGGGTAAAATGTGACAACTACCCCTGCTCTGCTCTTTTTATGAGTCTGTTTTGAACAGGGTTTGAAAAAGGCTCAAAATCAGACTACATAAATGTTGTGATGTTATCAACTCTGATTTGTTTTGTATAGTTGTCTGAGGCGTCTTCCTCTCCTTCCTCTCTCTCTTTCCTGTCCAGCTGCCGCGTTTCTTCCAGCTCTGCTCGGATAACGTGTGGGGCGTGCGGAAGGCCTGCGCCGAGTGCTTCATGACGGTGTCCTCGGCCACTTCTCCAGAAGTGCGGCGGACGAAACTCTCGTCTCTGTTCATCAGTCTGATCAGCGATCCCTCCCGCTGGGTACGCCCAATCCGTTTAATCTCTTCTGTGTTGTCTGTTCTGTGTTAATGAGCGTGTGCTGCGGTCGGCAGGTGCGTCAGGCCGCGTTTCAGTCCTTGGGTCAGTTCATCTCGACGTTCGCGAGCCCCAGCAGTAACGTGGGTCAGTACTTCAGAGACGAGGGCAACTGGAGCGGAGCTCAAACGCACAGGTGAGACGACTGACTGATGAAGAGCTCTGAGGATCAACCTTCACTCGCTCACGTCTGTGTCTCGTTCAGCACAAACGCAGATGCCGCCGGCAGCTCGTCCGCAGCAGGGACGTCTGCCGCTTCCCACAATCCCTCTGGATGTGAGGAGCAGGATGTGGCGGAGGAGGGCGGAGGTGAGCAGACCGCAGAGGTCCTGACGGCAGACGATTCTAAGTGCCTTCCTGAAGAGACGGAGGCTTCGTCTGGAGCCGACGAGGATTCACCGGCATCAGCTCAGGACGATCCCTCGCTCTCGCCCGCTCCACAAGACGAGCAGGAGCTCTTTAACTCCTTCCACTACTGGAGGACGCCCATCCCGGAGATCGACCTGGACCTGGAGCTGCTGGAGGAGGAGAAGGAGAAGCGGCCGTCCGCTCCGGCGCTGGGCAGGAAACAGCTGGAGGAACTCATCGAAAACCTGGAGCCGCACATCGACGACCCGGATGTCAAAGGTGAGCGGTGGTGCTTTCTCATTAAGTGGATTTGATATGATTGATATTGATATTGATATTGATATTGATATCGACTCGCCCAGCTCTAGTTACTGGATCTGACAAACTTTGCACTACAAACACAATAAAGCCAAATACTGCCACATTCATCAATAAGAGGTTTCAGGAACAGAAGCCTTAAAGCAGCTGGAGCGAGACCTTTGTGTCAGTGGAAGGAAACGAACACAGGAAGTTACTGAAACACTGAGCCGAAAAACAGAAGGAGTGACGCACAATAACTGCAGTCTGTGTGTTCAGAAGTAACAGGCTTTGCTTCACATCTGATCGTGTTTTAAAGAGGACTTTGTCTTTCGTTAGTGTGTAATGCTGCTGTTTGATATGGAAGCTTGTTTCCGCCATGAAATGAAAAAGGGAATTGCAACTTTTTATCTCACAATTCTGACGTTTTTTTTTTTCTCAGAATTGCAAGTTTATATCTTGCAATTCTGACTTTATAACTCAATTCTGACTTTATATCTCGCAATTCGGACTTTATATCTCACAATTCGGACTTTATATCTCGCAATTCTGACTTTATATCTCGCAATTCTGACTTTATATCTCGCAATTCGGACTTTATATCTCGCAATTCGGACTTTATATCTCGCAATTCGGACTTTATATCTCGCAATTCGGACTTTATATCTCGCAATTCGGACTTTATATCTCGCAATTCGGACTTTATATCTCACAATTCGGACTTTATATCTCACAATTCAGACTTTATAACACAATTCGGACTTTATATCTCGCAATTCGGACTTTTTATCACGCAATTCTGACTTTATATCTCGCAATTCGGACTTTATATCTCGCAATTCTGACTTTATAACTCAATTCTGACTTTATATCTCGCAATTCGGACTTTATATCTCGCAATTCAGACTTTATAACACAATTCGGACTTTATATCTCGCAATTCAGACTTTATATCTCGCAATTCTGACTTTATAACTCAATTCTGACTTTATATCTCGCAATTCGGACTTTATAACACAATTCGGACTTTATATCTCGCAATTCGGACTTTATAACACAATTCTGACTTTATATCTCGCAATTCGGACTTTATATCTCGCAATTCGGACTTTATATCTCACAATTCGGACTTTATATCTCACAATTCGGACTTTATATCACGCAATTCTGACTTTTTATCACGCAATTCTGACTTTATATCTCGCAATTCTGACTTTATAACTCGCAATTCTGACTTTTTATCACGCAATTCTGACTTTATATCTCGCAATTCTGACTTTATATCTCGCAATTCTGACTTTATATCTCGCAATTCGGACTTCATATCTCGCAATTCTGACTTTATATCTCGCAATTCTGACTTTATATCTCGCAATTCTGACTTTATATCTCGCAATTCTGACTTTTTATCTCGCAATTCTGACTTTATATCTTGCAATTCAGACTTTATATCTTGCAATTCTGACTTTATAACTCAATTCTGACTATATCTCACAATTCAGACTTTATAACACAATTCTGACTTTTTATCACGCAATTCGGACTTTATATCTCGCAATTCGGACTTTATATCTCGCAATTCGGACTTTATATCTCGCAATTCGGACTTTATAACTCGCAATTCTGACTTTTTATCACGCAATTCTGACTTTTTATCACGCAATTCTGACTTTATATCTCGCAATTCTGACTTTATAACTCGCAATTCTGACTTTTTATCACGCAATTCTGACTTTATATCACGCAATTCTGACTTTATATCTTGCAATTCTGACTTTATAACACAATTCGGACTTTATATCTCGCAATTCTGACTTTATATCTCGCAATTCTGACTTTATAACTCGCAATTCTGACTTTTTATCACGCAATTCTGACTTTATATCTCGCAATTCTGACTTTATATCTCGCAATTCGGACTTTATATCTCGCAATTCGGACTTTATATCTCGCAATTCTGACTTTATAACTCGCAATTCTGACTTTTTATCACGCAATTCTGACTTTTTATCACGCAATTCTGACTTTATATCTCGCAATTCGGACTTTATATCTCGCAATTCGGACTTTTTATCACGCAATTCTGACTTTATATCTCGCAATTCGGACTTTATAACTCGCAATTCCGAGAAAAAAAGTCAGAATTGTGAGAAAAAGTTGGAATTACCGTTTTTAATTTTTTTTTTTGTAGTGGTGGAAACAAGCTTCCATAGTTGGAGCATGAATATCTCTATATCAGAGTCAGTGTTTCTGAACTCCCTGAAATGCCTCCATCTTGATTTTTCTTCACAATATTCCTCATTTTAAATAATTCATATGCAGAATAAAGGGGCGGGGCCTGGTTGAGTTAGTAGTGTGTTGAAACTGGCGGTTATGGTTAGGGGCGGGACATTTTGCTTTTCAGAAGGAGGGGCTTCATAGAGACAGGAACTAAACAGAGCGTTACTGACAGACTGGGAAGAGAGGAGCTGCAACAATGGAGAATATGAGGAGAATAATCAACATTCAAGCAGGAAACCCTTCTGTGTTGATCTGTTTTCCAGCACAAGTGGATGTCCTGACAGCTGCTCTGAGAGCCACGGCGCTGGACTCTGGACTGGAAGACGCTTTCCTGGAGCCCCGAGCGGCACAATCCAATCCCTTCAGCTCCCAACATTCCTCTGAGCTCCATTCAGACGACACACAGGTGAACACAGCACACCGGGATCATGTTGATGCTGTTTTAACTTTTGATAATTACGATCATATTATACTAATTTCATGATCCTGATCTGTCTCAAAGCCCAGCACATGTTTTTAAGCATTAAGAGTTGATAAGTTCAATTCATTAATGTGAATCCGTCTGGTTTGTTCAGCATTTTTCATGCACTACTAAAATGTTTATCATATATCTGTAGGAAAACGTTGCTCTTTATAACTATCATTATATTAGTGAATAGAAATGAAAAGAAGTATGTTGCGTGTTTCAGAGGCGTGATGACGACGATGATTCTGACGTGAGCGACAGCAGCGTGAATCCTGAAGACGAGAGGAAATCGAAACAGCAGGTCAGTTGATCATCCCATCATGAGCTCAATCCCATCATGCTCTGCTCTGACGCGTGTGCTGCCACTGCAGGATGTGGTTCCTCAGGCGTTACTGGACCAGTATCTGTCCATGACGGACCCGTCGCGCGCTCAGACCGTGGACATGGAGATCGCCAAGCACTGCGCCTACAGTCTGCCGGGTGTGGCGCTGACGTTAGGACGGCAGAACTGGCACTGCCTGCGCGACACGTACGAGACGCTGGCCTCCGACATGCAGGTGCTTGTTTCCAATTATTCATATAATACATGCACAAGACACTTGTTTCCTCATACAATGTGTAATATTTTATTATTACTTATTTATTTTTTTTCAAGACTAGGACACATTTCTCAATACTTTATCAAAACTATCCTTTTTTTAACTTGGCACAGCGAGAGGGGTTTATTGACAAAAAATGATATCTTTTCTCTAACAATAATTAGATGATATTCTGCTGAGTGTGTTTATTGTGCTGGTACCTTTGGCAGGTTTAAATTGATTTTTACCCATTATGGGTATGTTTACCTTTATAAAGTATGGAGCCCCGCACATGACATGCAAGAAAATAAAAAAAGTAAATCGAATGACAACTATGTTCCCTCGATTTATAAATCATGCACATGATTTAGCAAATTTGGAGAATGATTTATTAAATTGATAGGCCAAATTGTGTGCATGATTTATTTTTTGTTCCCCCCTGCATGTCCATAATAAAGCCATTTTCATTTTCTTATGCAGCATCTTTTGTCAAATTCTTACATTTAATCAAATTGAATTAGAATAATTAGACACAATAAGGCTGTTACCAATCAAATTAAATCGGTATCAACAAAATTAATCTTTGCAATGCAGAGGAAACGGAAGCTTATACGGAAATTTATACGCATTTACACAGACTGTTTAAAGCAGCTCAGAGGGACATGAATGCGTTTAACCTGCAGTTACAAACGCATCATTTTTGATGTTTTAAACATAGAACGTTGAATATTGATAATTGAAATGGTTTTTTTTTTTTTTTTTTTTCAAAAAATGAAAAGATTCTGTAAATGTGAAATTAAGTCCATGTTACTGAGTCACTGTTAATGAGTGAGTCATTGAATCATTCATTAAAATGATTCGTTCATTCAGTAACGAAGCACTGCTGTGGCTTTGATTGAAACTATTTTCAAAGCAAAAACAGGCAATATTGTGTCTGAAATGTCAGTCATTTAATATTTATTTCTTGGTTATTACTTTTCACTTTCTTTTTTTTCTTTCGTCTTTCTTTTCTTTTCTTTTTTTTGTTTTTTTTTTAATTTTTTAATTTTTATTTTATTTTATTTGTCATTTTTCATTATTTCTTTCACTTTCGTTTACTCATTTCTTTTTTTTCTTTCTTTCTTTCTTTCTTTTTTTCTTTCTTTTTCTTTCTTTTTCCTTTTTTTATTTAATTTTTTTGTCATTTCTTTCTTTTTTCTTTCTTTCACTTTCCTTTACTTTTACTTTCTTTCTTTCGTTTTCTTTATTTCACTTTCATTTTCTTATTTTTTTTAACATTCTTTCCTTTTTTCTTTCTATATTTGTTTTCTTTTTCTTTTTAAATCAATTTATTTTTATTTTCTTTCCCCTTTTAAATTTTTGTTTTTAATTTTCATTTTTCCCGTTTTTTTCCCCTCTTTATTTGTATTTTTTTTCCTTTTTATTTTGTTCTTTTTCCTTGTCTTTTTTTTTAAATTTTTTATTTTCAAAAAATGAAAAGATACTTTAAATGTGAAATTAAGTCCATGTTACTGAGTCACTGTTAATGAGCGAGTCATTGAGATTCAACCGATTCATTCAAACGGCTGATTCATTCAGGAGCGAAGCATTTGAATGTCTTCATGAGTGAGTCATTGAATCATTCATTAAAACGATTCGTTCATTCAGTAACGAAGCACTGCTGTGGCTTTGTTTGAAACTATTCTTTAAAACAGGCAATATTGTGTCTAAAATGTCAGTCATTTAATATTAACTTCTTGGTTATTGAACTGTTGTATAAAATCAATACCGCATTTGTAATCATGCTGATGTTTGGAGAAGAAACGCCACTCTTCGTCTGATATTGATTAACTATTTTACATGATATTAATATAAAAGTCATACAGAGGTATTTTTGGCCCTTATCTTCTTGAGTACGGACCAACAATCGTGATACTATCGTAAATAATATATATCCAACACCCTTACACATCAGTTAATGTGTGTGTGTGTGTGTCAGTGGAAGGTGCGGCGGACGCTGGCGTTCTCCATCCATGAACTGGCTCTGATCCTGGGCGATCAGCTGACGGCCGCTCATCTGGTGCCCATCTTCAACAGCTTCCTGAAGGACCTGGACGAGGTCCGCATCGGCGTCCTCAAACACCTCTACGACTTCCTCAAGGTCCGGTCCGCTCCATCACTCAGTGTGTGTGAGGATGATGATGATGATGATGATGATGGTCATGTGGTGTTCCTCTTTCAGCTGCTGCATCAGGACACCAGGAGGAAGTATCTGTACCAGCTGCAGGAGTTCCTGGTGACGGACAACAGCCGCAACTGGAGGTTTCGCTCCGAGCTGGCCGAGTACGACTGCGCTGCGCTGTGTGTGGTGATGATGTCACTGATGATGTCGCTGGTGATGTCATGTCTCAGTGTGTGTGTGTGTGTGTGTGTGTGACAGGCAGCTGGTGTTGTTGCTGGAGCTGTACAGCGCGCAGGACGTCCACGACTATCTGAGACCGCTGGCCTTCTGTCTCTGCACTGACCGCGTGTCGTCCGTTCGCTGGACGTCCTACAGACTGGTACTCTTTCACTTTCACCTTTCCTTTTCCTTTCACTTTCTTTTTCTTACTATTTCACTTTGTTTTATTTTCTTTTTCTTTTACTATTTCACTTTCTCTTTCTTTCACTTTCTTTTTTTTTACTATTTCACTTTCTCTTTCTTTCCCTTTCTTTCTCTTCCTTTCACTTTCTTTTTTTTACTATTTCACTTTCTCTTTCTTTCACTTTATTTTTTTTTTACTATTTCACTTTCTCTTTCTTTCACTTTATTTTTTTTACTATTTCACTTTCTCTTTCTTTCACTTTCTTTCACTTTCTTTCTTTTCCTTTTACTTTCTTTTTTCTTTTTACTTTTCACTTTTTCTTTTACTTTCTTTTTCTTTTTCCTTTTTCTTTCTTTTTAATTTTTTAATTTCTTTTCATTTATTTGTCATTTTTCTTTTTCTTTCACTTTCCTTTACTCCTTTCTTTCACTTTCTTTTTTCTTTCATACACCTTTTCTTTTTTCCTTTTTATTTCACTTTCATTTTATTAACATTCTTTCCTTTTTTTCTTT
Organism: Ancherythroculter nigrocauda; assembly: GCA_036281575.1. Lineage (NCBI taxonomy): Eukaryota > Metazoa > Chordata > Actinopteri > Cypriniformes > Xenocyprididae > Ancherythroculter > Ancherythroculter nigrocauda. Next base: position 32,376,373 of record VTFQ01000024.1, on the reverse strand, counting down.
TCTCATTTCTTTTAATTTCTTTTCCTTTTTTATTTTTTGGTGATTTTGCATTTCTTTGTAAATCAATTTATTTTTGTTTTCTTTTTTTTCTTTTACTTTTCACTTTTTCTCTTTTACTTTTTCTTTTCTTTTTCCTTTTTCTTTTAATTTATTTTATTTGTCATTTTTTTCTTTATTTCTTTCACTTTCCTTTACTCTTTTTCTTTTTCACTTTTTCTTTCATACACTTTTTCTTTTCTTTTTTTATTTCACTTTCATTTTCTTATTTAACATTCTTTCCTTTTTTCTTAATTCTTTTAATTTCTTTTCCTTTTATTTTTTTGTGATTTTTGTGTTTCTTTTTAAATCAATTTTTATTTTATTTCCCCTTTTTAATTTTTTTTTCATTTTTCCCTCTATTTGTGTGTGTGTGTGTGTGTATATATATATATATATATTATTATTATTATTATTATATAATTTTTTTTTTTTTTTTTTTTCCCTTGTCTTATTTCCTTTTTCTTTATTAGTTTAGTTTTTTTTTTTTTTTTTGTTGCTTTTTTTTTCTTTCTGTCTTGGTTATTTCAGGTGAGACTGTAGTTTGAATCATGAATGAAGTGCTCTGGTTCTAGTGAGTCATTCCTCTGAATGAATCATTCTAGTTCCAGTGAGTCATTCCTCTGAATGAATCATTCTAGTTCCAGTGAGTCATTCCTCTGAATGAATCATTCTAGTTCCAGTGAGTCATTCCTCTGAATGAATCGCTCTGGTTCTAGTGAGTCGTTCCTCTGAAAGAATCATTCTGGTTCTAGTGAGTCGTTCCTCTGAATGAATCATTCTAGTTCCAGTGAGTCGTTCCTCTCAAAGATTCGCTGTGTTTCAGGTGAGCGAGATCATCAGGAAGTTGTCGTCGTGTTCGTCTCTGCTGGTGAGTTTTCTGGGTGAGCTGGTGGAGAAGTTCTGTCACTCTCAGAAGTGGTCCGGCCGGCAGGCGTTTGCCTTCGTCTGTCAGGTGAGACGCACTCTTCCTCCTCCTCCTGCTCATCATCATCATCATCAGTGTGGATTGTCCTGACGCGCAGCTCTGTGTTGGTCAGTTGTCCATCGAGGAGGAGTGTCTGACTCTGGATCAGTTCTCGGAGCACCTGCTTCCTCCGCTGCTGCAGCTGGCGACGGATCCCGTTCCCAACGTCCGAGTCCTGCTGGCCAAAACCCTGCGGCAGACGCTGCTGGAGCGAGGTGTGTGCGCCGTCATTTCATCCGTTTCTTCTTGTTTATTTTAACTATTTTCTTCTTCCTTTTCTCATGTATTTTTTTTCTTTTTTCCCCTTTTCTTTATTTCTTTATCCTTTTCACTTTTCTTTTCTTTATTGCTTGTGTTTTTTTTTTTCTTCATTTTATTCTTTATTTTTGTTTCTTTTTCTTTTTTTCTTGTTTGTCTCTTTTCGTATTTATTTTAGTTCTATTGCTATTTTATCTTTTAATATTTTTTTTTTTTTTTTTTTTTATTCTTTTTGTCTTTATAGATTTCATATTTTCATTCTTTGTTTCTTATTTTTTTGGTCTTTTGTCTTTTTTTCATTTTATTTATATTTTTTCCCTTTTTTATTTGTATTTTTTTCTTTGTTTCCTTTTATTCATTTTGCTTTTTTCTGTCTTTTTTTCCTTTTTTCTTTATTGCTGCTTTTTTCTGTTTTGTTTTTTTTGTCATTTCATTTTGTTTATTTCTCCTCTATTTTTTATTTGTATTTCTTGTTTTCTTTTTTTTTCTTTTTCTCTTTAACATTTTTTTTCTTTTTTTTCCTCTTTATTTTTCTTTTGTCTGAATTTTGTTCATTCTTTAGTTTTTTTTTTCTGTCTTTTTTCTTATTTATTTTCATTTTTATTTTCCCCTTTTCTTTATCCTTTTTACTTTTCTTTTCTTTATTGCTTTTTCTTCATTTTATTCTTTATTTTTGTTTCTTTTTCCTTTTTTCTTGTTTGTCTCTTTTCGTATTTATTTTAGTTCTATTGCTATTTTATCTTTTAATATTTTTTTTTTTCCTTTTTTATTCTTTTTGTCTTTATAGATTTCATATTTTCATTCTTTGTTTCTTATTTTTTTGGTCTTTTGTCTTTTTTTTCATTTTATTTATATTTTTTCCCTTTTTTATTTGTATTTTTTTTCTTTGTTTCCTTTTATTCATTTTGCTTTTTTCTGTCTTTTTTTCCTTTTTTCTTTATTGCTGCTTTTTTCTGTTTTTTTTTTGTCATTTCATTTTGTTTATTTCTCCTCTATTTTTTATTTGTATTTCTTGTTTTCTTTTTTTTTTCTTTTTCTCTTTAACATTTTTTTTCTTTTTTTTCCTCTTTATTTTTCTTTAGTTTTTTTAATTCAATTTTTTAATTCCTTTTATTCATTTTGCTTTTTTCTGTCTTTTTTCCTTTCATTTTATTTCTGCTCCCTTTTTTCTTTATTTTCTTTATTGCTGCTTTTTTCTTTTTTTTTGTCATTTCATTTTGTTTATTTCTCCTCTATTCTTGTTTTCTTTTTTTTCTTTTTCTCTTTAACATTTTTTTTTTCCTCTTTATTTTTCTTTTGTCTGAATTTTGTTCATTCTTTAGTTTTTTTTTTCTGTCTTTTTTCATTTTATTTTCTTTTTCCTTTATTTATTTTGTGCTTTTTTGCTATTCCCCACCTCATGTCCTGTCCATGTGGATACCGCCTTGTTCCTTGCGCTCAACTCAACTCTGTCTGTGTGTGTGTGTGTGTGTGTGTGTGTGTGTGTGTGTGTGTGTGTGTGTGTGTGTGTGTGTGTGTTCTCTCCTGTAGAGTATTTCCTGAACTCGGCCGGCTGCCAGCAGGAGGCGCTGGAGCACACTCTGGTCGCTCTGCAGACGGACGTGGACAAAGACGTCAAATACTTTGCCAGCGTCCATCCCGGAAGCACCCGTCTGAACGAGGACGCCATGAGCACCACGTCCTCCACATACTGAACACAGACTTCTAACAGCTTTCCCAGAATGCATCTCACTACAGCCCCTGGGTTATTTGTGGGGTTTTGTGCGTTCTCTCTCTTTTATTTTGCCACAGAAGCCTTAAACGCGTCTTCCTTAAACCAGAGAATACTTGAACAGCTGGAGAAATCAAACGACTAAACCGTTGACATGTGACCGGGCCGGCGGCCGGTTGACGGCTCTAATATATGCTGCATATATATATATCAGTGACGGGACGCGTCTGTCTGATCTCAAGGGCTCGAGCGTCGCTCTTTTAATCTTCAGCGCAGCACATTGTTGTACTGATGGACACGGTCACACGTCTGCTCAGACGAACCATGTGAACTGGCGTTTTTAACGGAAATCACGAGTGGTCCATGTGAACATTCAATCTGAAACTCACTTGAAGCCTTGAGTGTTTTAATGCAAAACTCTTCTGTATATATTCCTGTTTTTGATCATGAATAGCTGATGTTATTCTCTTAACCTGTCCAGAATAAAATTTCAGATGAAATCACTTGCTGTTGTTCTCGCTGTTGAAGACGATCACAAAAGTTTTACATTATTCAAGTCATATACATTAACATTAATGTCTTATGAACAAACATGAATTTACAATAAATCAGTAGCCAATTTAGTTCCTCAACTGCAAGAATTTCAATTATTGAGATGTAATATTTCAATAATTTTATAACACTTTACAATATTTTCTTTTTTGTTATAATAGGTAATGCATTAACTAACAATGAACAATATATTAGCACATTTAACCTTAAAGGACACCTATAACGCCCCTTTCTCAAGATGTAATATCAGTCTCTGGTGTCTCCAGAATGTGTGTGTGAAGTTTCAGCTCAAAATACTCCACAGATCATTTATTATAGCTTGTCAAATTTGCTCCTATTTGGGTGTGAGCAAAAACACGCCGTTTTTGTGTGTGTCCCTTTAAATGCAAATGAGCTGCTGCTCCAGAAGAGGGCGGAGCTTTAACAGCTCAACAACAACAAAGCTGGAGAATCTCACGCAGACAAAATGAGGATTGTCAGTAATGGCAATCCTTGACACTGATGTTATCAGACACATTTGACGTTTTAATATGATCTATAAATGTCTTGATCTAAGATTACAATAGTTTAATTTAACATGAACAATTATAAAGTTTTTACCCTTTTTGTCGACAACTTCACAATAAAAATGGGAACAGCTTAAATGTTATTTCAGAGGTTCAACTTACATTTTGATGAAAGATTATGAAGCTTTTATCTCCTGCTCACTGAATGATTCATAAAGATCATGAACATGTAAATGAGTAAATGTTTCATATTGAGATACTGCAGAGAATAACTACAATATTTCTGTTTGACAATCATAACCAGAACTCAAACTCAAGTGAACATCACACGTTATGAACGTTGAGTGAGTTTGCAGATGAAGTTGGACGGATGACTGGAGGCTCATGGGACTGAATGAGGGCTTTGTGTCTGAAAGTGGGACGCTTCATTAGGACACCTGTGAGCCGAAGAGACGCGCGATTAACAGAGCGACTGACAGCAGCCACATGCGTGAACCGAGGAGAAATGAGGAATAAACATACAAAACACTAAGAAAGAACTAAAGAAAACATGAAATAAAAAAATAAAAAAATGCATAATGACAAAAAAAAAACAGGAGAAAAAAGTGAAAAAGACAAATTAAAAAACTGAATAAAATGATACAAGACAAAAAAAGAAAAAAGGGAAATGACAAAAAAGGGAAAAAAGAAAATATAAAAAATAAGGTAAGACAAAGGGGAAAAAGGAAATAAAAAAAGACAGGAAAAAATGAAACCACAAGAAAAAAAACTGGAGATGATGTTTTATTGAAAAATACAGTGATTTCTATCGCTCAAGTTCACCTGCGTCTGTGAAACTGAAGAAACAAGCGTCCGTCTGTCTCTACATCAAACTCCAGCTTCACTCCTCTAGGTGAAAGGATCATTTTTAATCATTAAACTAATGATTTTAACTTCATTCAGTCTTAATAAAGACCTTTCATAACATATCTGTGCTTGAATAGATTATTCATAATCAGCATATGCATCTATTCTCTATCAAAATCATTTCTCTGATCTGAATGTATGAGGCTACACATGAATCTGCAAGAATAAAAATAATATATATACAAAATCTTTTGCGTGACGCAGGACACAATAATAAAACATCAGTAACTGACAGGACTGCACTCAGTTCAGGATCAGTACAGGCAGTTCATGCACTTGACGGATTTGCTGCCGTAGTCGACGCACTCGGGTCCGATGCACTCGCAGCAGGCGTTGTGGAACCAGCGGTACTTGGATCCGCCCATCGACTCACAGTACTGCTTACACTGACGGATGGACACGCAGTCGTCAAAGTAAACCACCGTACACATCTTATCTGGAGAGATGAGACAGACGCACAGATCAGGAAACAACACCAATACAGTCACATGGACATCAGATCAGTATCCGCCACATAAGAGCAAAAATCATGCTTTGGGAAACATTTTGACATGAAATGTAAAAATTAAATTATGACATGCAAAATCAAAATTATGAAAATATTATGACAAAAAATTATGACTTGAAAAGTCAAAATTATGAAGTAAAAATTATGACAAAAATGAAATTGCATGTTATAATTCATTTTGTCAATTTTTTGTCCTAAATTTTACTTTATAAAATGCAAAGTAAAAATTATGACATGCAAAATTACAATTGACAAGTTAAATTGCATATTAATTTTTATAATGTCAATTTTTACTTTGCATGTTATAAAGTAAAAATTATGACAAAAAAAAGAAAAAAAATTGACAGGCAAAGTAAAAACTGACAAAAATTATTAAATTGACATGCAAAATCAAAATTATGACAAATTAAATGGCATGTTATAATTCATTTTGTCATAATTTTTACTTTGCATTTTATAAAATAAAATTTATGACAAAAAATTATGACATGCAAAATCAAAATTATGAAAAATGACAAAAAATTATGACTTGAAAAGTCAAAATTACGACAAAATCAAAATTATGAAGTCAAAATTATGACGAAATCAACATTATGAAGTCAAAATTATGACAAAAATGAAATTGCATGTTATAATTCATTTTGTCATAATTTTGTCATAAATTTTACTTTATAAAATGCAAAGTAAAAATTATGACATGCAAAATTACAATTGACAAGTTAAATTGCATATTAATTTTTATAATGTCAATTTTTACTTTGCATGTTATAAAGTAAAAATTATGACAAAAATTATTAAATTGACATGCAAAATCAAAATTATGACAAATTAAATGGCATGTTATAATTCATTTTGTCATAATTTTTACTTTGCGTTTTATAAAATAAAATTTATGACAAAAAATTATGACATGCAAAATCAAAATTATGAAAAATGACAAAAAATTATGACTTGAAAAGTCAAAATTACGACAAAATCAAAATTATGAAGTCAAAATTATGATGAAATCAACATTATGAAGTCAAAATTATGACAAAAATGAAATTGCATGTTATAATTCATTTTGTCATAATTTTTACTTTGCATTTTATAAATTCATTTTGTCATCATTTTTACTTTGCATTTTATAAAATAAAATTTATGACAAAAAAATATGACATGCAATATCAAAATTATGACAAAGTAAAAACAAAAAAAAAACAAAAAAATTATGACATGCAAAATCAAAATTATGACAAATGAAATTGCATGTTATAATTCATTTTGTCATAATTTTTACTTTGCATTTTATAAATTCATTTTGTCATAATTTTTACTTTGCATTTTATAAAATAAAATTTATGACAAAAAAATATGACATGCAATATCAAAATTATGACAAAGTAAAAACAAAAAAAAAACAAAAAAATTATGACATGCAAAATCAAAATTATGACAAATGAAATTGCATGTTATAATTCATTTTGTCATAATTTTTACTTTGCATTTTACAGTAAAATTTATGACAAAAAATTGACATGCAAAATCAAAATTATAAAAAATGACAAAAAATTATGATTTGAAAAGTCAAAATTATGACAAAAATGGAACTGCATGTTATTCATTTGTCAATTTTTGCTTTGCATTTTATAAAGTAAAAATTATGACAAAAAAATTATGACAGGCAAGTAAAAATTGACATAAAATTATGACCTTAAAGTCAAAATTATAAAGTTGAAATTATGACATTAAAACCAAGATTATGACATGCAGTCATAATTATAAAAAAATTAAAATGAATACATGCAAAGTTTAAATTGACATACTAAGTCTTGACTATGACCTAAAGTCAAAATTATAACAAAAAAAAGTTGAAATTATGACATTGCATATCATAACTTTGGCTTTGCAAGTCATAATTATGGCACAAAAAAAAATTATGACATGCAAAGCAATAATTAAAAACTAAAAGTTTATCAGTCATCTAAAGACACACTGAAAGTAACATTCCTCATTTTAAAAGAATCATTTCGCGTTGATAAAATAGTACACTACTGGTCAAAAGTTTAGAATAACTACGATTTTTTAAATGTTTTTCATCATATCAGAATGATTTCTGAAGGATCATGTGACACTGAAGACTGGAGTAATGATGCTGAAAATTCAGCTTTGATCACAGGAATAAATTACACTTTACTAAATATTCACATAGAAAACATCTGTTTTAAATTCTAATAATATTTCACAAATTTTCCTGTATTTTTAATCAAATAAACACAGTTTTGGTGAGCAGAAGAGACTCTTCCAGAAATCTCAATTATTCTAAACTTTTACCAGTAATGTGTGAGTCAAATATATCAACTCCAGTGTGACATAAATGATCTGATGCATTTCCGTCCGGTCAGTCCGGACACCTGCTCGCCGCTGGACGTCTCATTACCGTCACAGCTCAGGGTCACAAGGTCACCGCCGGAACGAATGAAGCTCAAGCTAACGACGTTCCTGCTCAGTGAAGCGCGAGGCGAGCGCTCTTTCCTCACCTTGCGTGTCGTAGCTGGCGTGAATGCTGTTCCCCGGCAGCGAGACGTTCTGGTGCGCGTCCTCCATCGTCTCCAGGAAGGACACCAGGTTCTCGTGGTAGGACAGTTCCTCGGCCACGGGGAAGGACACCACCATCATGTTGATGGGCGCTTCGCCCTCGGTCAGCGCGCGGAAGAGCGACGGGATGGGCCGGTACAGCTCCTCCACCGTGCTCTTGGCCGTCGCCGGCGTGTCGCTGTAGTTCTTGGGGTTACACATGCCTGAGAGGATCAGAAACACAAGAACACACACTTTACAGAAACACTCACGCAAAACATCAAGACCCTTCAGCTCTCTGAGCACAAACTAAACTTGATTTAGACTAGAAAAAAAAAACACCTATATTTAATTATGAGATTTTGTTTTATATATATATTTTATTTCTCACAATTTTAAAGTTTTAAAATTTTAAAATTTCTTGCAATCAGTGGGAAAAAAACAAGAAAACAAGAAAAAGTCAGAATTGCAAGAAATTACCTCAGAATGGCTAGAATTAATGTTGGAATCACAATAAATGATGTTGAAATAGTGTTAGAATAGCAAGAATTAATGTCGGAATAACAAGAAAAGTTGGAATGGCAAGAAATAAAGTCTAATTACAAGAAAGTCAGAATCACTAGAAAAAACCTCAGAATGGCGAGAGATAATGTGGGAATCGGAATAAAGTTTGAATGGCAAGAAATGTTGGAGTAGTGTTGGAATCAAAAAAAATAATGTAATAAGAAAAGTCGGAATGGCGAGAAATAATGGAATCGTGAAAAATAATGTTGGAATCACAAAAATGTCTGAATGGTAAGAAATAAGTCAGATTAGTGAGATGTTGGGATAGCATTGGAATGGGGAGAAATGTTAGAATCGCGAGAAATTATGTTGGAATCACGAGAAATGTCGGAAACGTGAGAAGTCGGAATGGCGAGAAACAAAGTCGGAATCACAATAAAAAGTCAGAATCATGAGAAATAAAGTCGGAATGGTGAGAAATGTTGGAATAGCATTGGAATGGTGAGAAATAATGTTGGAATAATGAAACAGTCAGAATAGTGAGAAATAGGTCGGATTAGTGAGATGTTGGAATAGCATTGGAATGGGGAGAAATGTTGGAATCATGATAAGTTGGAATGGCGAGAAATAAAGTCGGAATCACAAGAAAGTCAGAATCACGAGAAAAAGTCGGAATAACAAGAGTCAAAAGGGCGAGAAATGAGTTGGAATGGCGAGAAACAAAGTCGGAATCATGAGAAATAAATTCAGAATGGTGAGAAGTGTTGGAATCGCGAGAAATAATGTCGGAATGACAAAAAAAGTCGGAATGGTCAGAAATGTTGGAATAGCATTGGAATGGTGAGAAATAATGCAAGAAATTATGTCGGAATTGTGGGAAATAACCTCAGAATGGCAAGAAATAGAGTTGGAATTGTAATTAAGATGGAATGGTCAGAAATGTTGGAATAGCGTTGGAATAGTGAGAATTAATGTCGTAATTATGAGAAAAGTTGGAATGGCAAGAAATAAAGTCTAATTACAAGAAAGTCAGAATCACTAGAAAAAACCTCAGAATGGCGAGAGATAATGTGGGAATCGGAATAAAGTTTGAATGGCAAGAAATGTTGGAGTAGTGTTGGAATCAAAAAAAATAATGTAATAAGAAAAGTCGGAATGGCGAGAAATAATGGAATCGTGAAAAATAATGTTGGAATCACAAAAATGTCTGAATGGTAAGAAATAAGTCAGATTAGTGAGATGTTGGGATAGCATTGGAATGGGGAGAAATGTTAGAATCGCGAGAAATTATGTTGGAATCACGAGAAATGTCGGAAACGTGAGAAGTCGGAATGGCGAGAAACAAAGTCGGAATCACAATAAAAAGTCAGAATCATGAGAAATAAAGTCGGAATGGTGAGAAATGTTGGAATAGCATTGGAATGGTGAGAAATAATGTTGGAATAATGAAACAGTCAGAATAGTGAGAAATAGGTCGGATTAGTGAGATGTTGGAATAGCATTGGAATGGGGAGAAATGTTGGAATCATGATAAGTTGGAATGGCGAGAAATAAAGTCGGAATCACAAGAAAGTCAGAATCACGAGAAAAAGTCGGAATAACAAGAGTCAAAAGGGCGAGAAATGAGTTGGAATGGCGAGAAACAAAGTCGGAATCATGAGAAATAAATTCAGAATGGTGAGAAGTGTTGGAATCGCGAGAAATAATGTCGGAATGACAAAAAAAGTCGGAATGGTCAGAAATGTTGGAATAGCATTGGAATGGTGAGAAATAATGCAAGAAATTATGTCGGAATTGTGGGAAATAACCTCAGAATGGCAAGAAATAGAGTTGGAATTGTAATTAAGATGGAATGGTCAGAAATGTTGGAATAGCGTTGGAATAGTGAGAATTAATGTCGTAATTATGAGAAAAGTTGGAATGGCAAGAAATCAGTCGGAATCACGAAAAAGTCAGAATGGTGAGAAATAATGTTGGAATAGTCAGAAATAAAGTCAGATCAGTGAGAAATGTCGGAATCACAAGAAAGTCAGAAAGGAAGAGAAATACGTGAAATAAAGTGCGAAAATAATGTTGTAGTATAAACTCACATTTCTGACTTCTTCCTCACAATTGTGAGTTTAATATATAATATTTGCACAACGCAGACTTTTTTTTCTCAGAACTGTGAGACAAACTCAAGTTATAAAGTCAGAATTGTGAGATAAAAAGTCACAACCATCTCTTCTGTAGACTGTAACAGGACGAAAAATGAGAAAAAATGATCGAGGTTTGTTTGTCATTTATCACAGCTGTTTTCATAGCAAGAAATGGGTTAAAAATGAGCAAAATATATTATATTATATATATATATAAATATATAAATTAAGTTTATTTTCAATTTAAAAAAAAAATCAATCTAAAGCCACACTATTAAAAATCTCATATGAATAAAAGAAAATGATTAATTTATTTATGCAGAAGAGTTTGACCTCCTTTGTAACATATGCAAGTGTACATGTGTAAACATGTTTATATGCACTTGATTATCATCTCTTCCATCAGAGCAGACATGATGCAGCAGATGAGAAGGTTGAGCTGCAGATATTGTGTAATACACTGAAAACATGATCTTACCCACACAGTCACAGCACTCTTCCCAGAGAGTTCCCAGACACATCATACACTCCTTACAACACGAGCAGTTCCCATCGGACGGCCGGCACTGACACAACTCCTGCTCCACAACAACAACAACAACAACAACAGGGTTAAACACAGACAACAACACAAGAACAGCCATGAAGCTCCACGAAAAGTGATTCAGAACCAGTAGATGCACATGAGAATTATGAAGTGCATCTGAAAACCTGATCATATCTGATTCACTGCAGCTTCCAGCTTCTGAACCATCAAAACCCAACATAATACATCATAAATGTGAGACTCTTACCTGAATGAGACACTTGCTGACGTCACTGGCACACAGAGCTTTATTACAGGCCAAAGCGAGAGAAAAACTTGACAGAAGAAGAAGAAACACTGATGAAGATGATGAAGATGAAGGCTGCATCACGACCAGAACCGAACCGAACCCACCGGACCTAAATGAGCACAGGAACGAGAGACTGAGACAGACGCAATAAACAAACAGATCAAACAGATCAAACATCAAAGACAAAAGCGGCTTCCGACAGTGAGCGGCGACATCAAAGACTCGTTTGAAAGTAACAGTGAATGTATCGAGAGCACGTGTTACAGTAACCGCGGGACTTCAGGCGAGTTTCACCACACAAACACTGAGAAAACGAGTGTGGATCTGTCCTGATTCACTCTGAGCTCGAACTAAAGACTCGATGAGAGCCTGAGGAAGTTTCTCTCGAACACAAACACACACAAACACACACTCACCGCGAGACAATGAAGCTCTTCGTGACTTTCAGGAGTTTGAACACACAGATCTGCTGCAGATGATTTAAGACATGATCCGAACTGAACCGGACTGGACTAGAGACTAGAGACTGCTGCTGCTGAGACACACACACAAAGACACACAGGCGCCTTAAAGACACACACACCCCCTTCTGCCTGCTTATCTAAAGAGGGTGTGTGTGTGTGTGTGTGTGTGTGTGTGTGTGTGTGTGTGTGTGTGTGTGTGTGTGTATGTGTGTGTGTGTGTGTGTGTGTGTTATATGACCCCAAACAATCACTGTGAAGACGCAAAAGACAGAAGAACGTGTTTCTGAAATCATAAAGATCAACTTACACATTAAAGACAACAGAAGTTAACATGTAGCCTTACAGTGTATACATTTATATATATTATACCCATCAAAAGTTTGAAATAATTAAGACTTTATAAAATGTTTTTGAAAGAGTCTCTTCTGCTCACCAAACCTGCATTTATTTGATCAAAAATACAGGAAAAATTGAAAGTCAAAAGTATTATTTAAAAAGTCATAATTATTAAAAAGCTGAAATTATGACTTGAAAGTCAAAATTCTGACATATTCAGTCAGAAGTATGATTTAATGTCATAATTATGACTTTTTAAAAATGTTAAATTCTGACTTAAAAGTCCTAATTATTACATTAAATAGTCAAAATTATGACGTAACTCAAAATTCTGACAAAAAGTCAAAATTCTATCTGACCTAAAAAGTCAAAATTATGACATAAAATTTGAAAATATTACATAAAAATTCAAATTTATGACTTAAAAATTCAAAATGATGACATAAAGTTACAATTACGACACACTTAGTTGAAAGTATGACTTAAAATATGAATTATTACATTAAAAAGTTGAAAGTGACTTAAAATGTCATAATTATTAATAAGTTGAAATTCTGACTTAAAGTCAAAATTATGACAGTTGAAAGTGTGACTTAATGTCATAATTATGACTTTAAAAATGTTACATTCTGACTTAAAAAGTCCTAATTATTACAATAAAAAGTCAAAATTATGACACTTAAGTCAAAAGTATGACTTAAAATGTCAATTATTACATTAAAAAGTCAAAATTATGACAGTGAAAGTGATCACAGAAGGCAAAAATTATTATGTAAAAAGTCAAAATTATGACATAGTTGAAAGTATGACTTAAAAAGTCCTCATTATTACAACAAAAAGCCAAAAATTCTGATGTAACTTGAAATTCTGACAAAAAGTCAAAATTCTGACATAAGTAATATAGGACATACAAAGTTGAAGTAATGGCAAAAAAAATTAAATTTTTTATCTCATAATTTCTACTTTTTAATCTCCTAACTATGACTTAGTATGTAATAATTATAACTTAGTATAGGTGTTAGTAAATTATGACTGTTTTGTCATAATTATAATTCATATGTGGTGAAATCAGTGAAGGAACACAGAGCAGAGAGCAGGACACAACCACAGCTGATGAAGACCAGAGTTAAACCCCTCATGATGATGAAGATGATGATGAGCAGGAACCCGTTTAGACTCTCTTATAGTTACATGTTTCATGGTTTTTTCAAAAGGACTTTTATTTTGTAGTGTTTTGTTCCCATTGTTTCTGTATTCTGTCTTCTTATGTTTAGCTCCTGTTTCTTTACAGGGAATGTTCTCAGAAATGCTCTGACAAGGTTCTCTCAAAGTTATGAACAAATGTTCTTCCAGTAACGTTAATAGAACGTTCGTTCAATGTTATCTCTTTAATAATGTTCTCCAAATGTTAGCACAAAAACATTATTTATACAACATTCATGGAACTGTTCTGAAACGCATTAGCACATCTAACCTTTGTTTAAATGTTACATTTACAGTGTTTTTAAATGTTACATGTTTCACAATTCAAAAGTAACACTCCCATAATGTTTGCAAAATGATAAAATTGAGTATTTTCTGGAACGTTCAGAGAACATTAGAAAATAATGTTTTCATATAATTATATAATATAGTGCAATCCTAACCCTGCAGGGCAAATAAAAGCAGCAGATATTTTATCTGTCGTGTTCCAATTAAAGTTCAACATCAGAGGTCAAACACTCCAGAAATGAGGTCAAACCCTCATCATCATCATCATCATCATCATCACTGATGCGATACAGTGATTAAAGTCATAAAGCGATAAAGACTGGGTTTGTTCTTCTGGATGTTCAGAAGAAAATACAGCAAGAAAACAACTTTTCTTCTTTGTTTTATGTACAGTATGTCCTTGTTTTTGATGACAGAAAAAGATTTCCTTTCTATAATATTGTGATGATAAATGTGTGATCAATATAAATAGTATATTACTATTGAATATATTACTGTTATTGATATAGTTTTCATAAAATAAAAAGTAAATAATATCTTGTGGATTTTGTTTTGTATTCTCTCTCTCTCTTTTTCTTTGTTTAAAAAAATAAATTGAAATTTAATGGAAAAATTAAACTGAAAAATTAAAAAGCTTATAATTAAAACAAACATTGCTTTGTTTTCTGTAGCCATTTTGGCAAATTATGTCTTAAATACATTTTTAGCAATAACTGTAAATTAAAGATATACTGTAATAAAGCCTCATATAAAACTGAAACTTGTTGATTCTTTAGTAATTTAGTTTATATGAGTCAAAGTGTAATGTTAAATCTTTGAACGCATGCAGAGAGAAACTATTGAAACTTTCACTGTGATTCAGACATTTATAATCTGCCTTTATCAGTTTATTAGTGTGTGTGTTCGGAGTCATCTCAGGTGAAGCTCTGAGTCTAAATCACGTGATTTCACAGAGACCATCGCTGAGTAGGTGAAAATGACCTCAAACCACGTGATTTAAAGACTGAATCGCACACTATATATACTGTGACCGCTGCAGGACAGAAGAGGAAACTGAAACACATCTTGTAAGTACAGCAACTTTTCTAACCAATGTTCATAATAAAAAATATATAAACTTGTTTCTCTTAAAATCTAAGATGTGATATGATCTTGCATGAAATTATTTTAAATGTTCAATGCTATTTTAAATAAAGTGACATGTTTCAGTCATTATAGGCGCCTGTATATTGCATTTTCTGATATGATGGTAATATACCAACATACTGACACTTCATAAACATGTGTTGTGCTTTATTTGAAGCATTCTTTGCTTCCCAACAGATAAACCTTTAGATTACCTCAAGTTTCTGCAAGAGTTCAGTTCATTCAGTAGTGAATGATTCATCAGATTGATTCAAACTCATTAAAAGAACCAGTTCATAAGAGTCATTTGTGATCGTGCTGTAAGTGAATCCTAAAGCGATCAAAATCTCTATATTCATCCTTTGTGCTCTATTGAGATTTAAATTTATTACATTATTGCCTTTTTTTGTTCCCCTGGATACAGATTTGTTTCTGTGTGTACATGTGTAGTTTTTTCTTTTTCTGATTCTGTGTCTAAACTGCCTTAATAAAAACAAATAAAAGTGATCGTGCTGCATGTTTTTGATTCACTCATAAGAGTCATTTGCTGGAGAATCAGAATAAACTCGTCTCGTTGTTTGTTTGTTGGTGATTTCACCTGCAGAGACAAACACTTTTATTGCAGCACGAGCTGCAAACTCGCATTCACAACCACTAACAGACGAGAAAAGAGATTTAATAATGTTGTGTCCATCAGAAAGAGTCAATATAGCAGGATTGTAATATTTGTGAGGTCTGTAAAACGTCTTTGCAGCATATAATGTCTTTTAATTATTCAATTTAAAAGAATTGGCTTTTTTATTCTTTAGTATGTTTTCCTTGTTCATTCTACATTCATGTCTTTCTGTTGTATTTTAGAGATCTTACAGTAGGAGACAATAATGTCTAAAAGCAAAGGTTAGAGACACTTCAAACCTATTCATTAACTATATCATAAAACTAAAGCATCTCTTTTTATTATAATATATTATATTCAGAAGTCATTCTGTCATGTTGTCTCTTGTAACAGCCAAGAAGGCGAGGCTGGAGAAGAGCGAGAAGCAGGAGACGTTTGTTTCAAGCCCCACAAACACAGGTGGACATGAAGAACTCGAAGGAGATCCTTATGTAGCATTACGTCCCAGATAAAAGGGAACGTTCTCAGAATGTTCTGGCAAGGTTCTCTCAAAGTTATGAACAAACAATCTTCCAGTAACATTAATATAATGTTCGTTCAACATTATCAGGTCTTTGATAACGTTCTCAAAACATTAGAACAAAAACATTATATTTATGCATCATTCATGGAACGTTTTTTTAAATGTTACTTTTTTCAGAACGTTCAGAGAACATTTAAAAGTAACATTCCGAAATGTTTCAAGAATGATACAATTTTAAGTTTCCTTAATATTTGCGGGGAATGCTTCAGGACACAAAAATTTAAACTAAAATAATGGATATACCTGTATCTGAATGCACACTGAAGAAACTGACTCTAGGACCCAGCCAAACAGCTCATATGCTCCATATGTTAAAGGCCATCTAGTGGCAAGAGTCATGAAATATCATGTTATATCATTTTTTTTCCCACAAGAGGTCAGCAAAGACACCCAATGTAAGATATTTTGGTAACACTTTATTTTAGTGCCATTTAGGCATTACTACGTGTACTAGCACCCTAACTGTAACTCTATAGTAAGTACATGTAGTTAATAGTACTCAGTACTTATTTGAGTAATTACAGTGTAACTACAGCACTGTAAAATTAAGTGTAACTGATATTTTGAGCAGAATTAAAAGGGTTATGAACCCATTAAATTGGGTTATGCATTGAATTTAAGTGAAGGATGTGCTTATATTATTTTTTATTGATAATATCTAGTAATTTAAAGGTAAATAAATAAAACAAAAAATCTTGCCCCAAAAAAATTGCATTAAAAAATATTATCAAAATGAAATGAAATGAGCTTCCTGGCCAAAAAAAAAAAAAAAAAGTATAATTTAAGGGTTTCGGGTCATTTTGACCCGTGAGGGAAGGATGAAGATAAATGACCATGAAACGTTGAGAGGAATCAAGTCTGGCACATATTTAAACAAATGTTTAACTAAAAAAGGCTTTTACTTGTACAGTGTTACTGACCCAATTGAACCCCAGAGGTTGTTAACCATCACTAATGTTCGGTTCGGTGTCTCAGATGTTGTCGGCAGTGATTCTCAGTTGAGTCCAGAGTTCATCCAGGAGCTTCTCCCGTCTGCGGAGCGAACGGCTCTCCTCTATCATCTGTCATTCTTGTGTCTGGGAGGCTTCCCAAAGCTGGAGCGTATGATCAGAGACCAAGCTATTGAAACACAAATGCTGTTCGGATCCTCTGAGGCTGTTCTGCTGAAGGTGAGAATAATTCATCTTGTGAATTATCATCATTTCATCATACTAATTCATAATTTTTCCTCAGGATTCTGCAATAAATATTAGTGCACTGGGCCAACAAATGCTTTTTTATAGTTCTTTTTAGACGGTATAATACATGGACATAGTGTCCGTGACGTTTCTGAAGAGCATTTTTGAAGCCCAAAGTGTCGGCCGTCGCCATCTTGGCAGCGTGTTACTCCCGGATAACCAAAAATGGGCAAAGAGGCGGGATGTGGGTGGAGCCCTGGTTGCTGAAACCACACCCTCCTAGCTCAACGTGATCAAATTAGCTCAAAGAGCTATCTATCTATCTTAGATACTATCTAAAATATTAATAAAGATAACAAATTATACATCATTTGAAAGTTTTAAAGGTTTACTCTCAGTCTACTGTGTCTCGTTTTACGATTTAGATGCTCCAGCAACAGTAATATTGTAAATTGTGTCGGTGTGCAAATGACAACACACAAAATCAAAACAGGACTTCATACCTTTGTAATGAAATAGCGATCATGAGATTAATCCAATCCGCTTGCCTTGGGTAAAATGTCCATGACAAGCATCCATTGAAACACCCAGCACTTTTTGTCCACAAAAGCATTAAATCCATGAAATATTGATATATTGTACATTGTTTGCGTCATATTTCTTCTGAACGATCTGCAATAATTATCTGCTAAACACCCGAGCTGCAGGATCTGATCATAAAAATGACCGTCATTATTTTTTATGGTTCAGAATTAATTGAAACTATAACATTGCTGCTATTCTTGCTAAACAAGCCGAACTGACTCCTCTTGTCTATGAAAAGGACAGTCTGTGAAACAGTGACAGCAGTGGCAATCCAAGTGGCCACGCCCTTAATTATGCAGAACTTTATATAATTTAAATGGATGAGTTATAAATAAGTCACCCCTTAACAGTTATCATGAAGGGCAAAATTAGCTATATAGACCAAACCACTTTGTGTACCAGGCTGTAAATGTGTTTTTTCTGCTGTAAAGTTTATTAACATGGAGTGTCTATGGGATTGACTCTCTTTTGGAGTCTGTCTCTAGTGGCCAGTCGATGAATTGCAGTTTGTCACTTCCGTGTTGGTTTCATTTCGAGAGGACATAAGATTGCCGCTTGTATGAAATTATCGTTGTGGATTAATTATCCTCGTTTTCTCTTAGTGTGCCGGCACGAGTTCCAACCTGGTCACCTCACTGTTCCCGGTACTGATAAAAGCTGTTGAGAAGAACAAACCCGTACTGGCTGTGCTCTACCTGGAGAAAGCCAGAACATGGATCGAGGACATCGTCAGAGCCGTGGATGACATGGTGAAGAGGTGAAAACATTTATGAAGTTTAGCATTTCAAAACAAACAATCATTTTCCTTTTCAGTACACAGCAAACAAATGATTTTCTTAGACTTTTACTCACATGTAAACATTGATCAAATAACTCAAACTAACCTGAATGAAGCACAAGATCAAACCTCTTCATTAAACTCAAACATGCTGCACAACATGAGAATAAACCTCACTGTGTCATTCAGGTTAGGTTTGTGTTTACATGTGAGTAAAAGCTTAAATTAAATCTGTTCATCATAAAAAATGTCTCTTCAGAAAATTTGGACACTTTCATATAGATTAGTCTGATCTCTTTGTGAACATTTTGAGCTGTGAAAGTTTTATCAAAAAGATCTTCATTTGTGTTCCGAAGATGAATGAAAATCTTTGGACGAGATGAGGGTGAGTTAATGGCAGAATTTTCATTTTGGGTTGAAAATCCGAACTCACCAACAGACTGGGAAGAGAGGAGCAGCAACAATGGAGAAAAATAATGAACATTTTTTTCTAGTAGAGCACAAAAACAATATCAAGACTTTGTAAAAGAGCAGAATAGGTCCTCTCAAAGAAAATTGTGTTCCCAGCTAACAGAATTTTGTTATAAGAACGTTCTCTAAATATTCAGTGTTGGTTCTGGGAACATTAAAAACGTCCATAGCTGGGTTGTTTTTTGTGAAATCCAGACTATATCACTGTACATGCACACTATTTTTCAGGTATGATAAACAAACCCAAAATGTGAAAACATGCACCAGTGATGTGTATCAAGAACAGAAGGAGACTGAAGAAAAAATAATGAAACACTCTGATGAGATGAAGGGTCTGGAGGATGCTTTGGTCAAGCTTAAAGAGGAGCTGATGAAAAATGACAGCGATATGGAGGAAATTGAGAAAAGAATTGAAAAAAGCACTCAAGAGCTGCAGGATCTGATCAGAAATAATGGATACCGTCATTCTATTTTATGGGGCTTGTTCTCATTTAGACGACGCTATAATAATGATGCTATTCGTGCTAAACAAGCCGAACTGAACCGTCTCGTCTCTGAAAAGTCTGAGAAACCAAGGGTGGAACATCAAAATCAAACAAACTGATCTTCAGCTGAAGTTGGCCAATTGCAAAATACAACTGGGTGAGAGTCTCTCTGTGCTTTTAGATTATCATGCTGTTTACATGTTCATCACAGCCTGAAGGCTCCCAATGATCTCTCATGAATCAGAATCTGTTGTATGTTGTTTGTTCAGGTGTGATTCCCAGTCCTGTTCACCTGAAGGAAGTGCAGAAGTGTCTTAAACAAATCCGAAAAATTTTGGTTGATCTTAAAAATTTCTGGGAGAAAGTGGGTGTTACGCTGGACACACTGAAAGACAAGACCTTTGCTGGGGATGAACTGATTGAAGACCTGAAAGACGTGAAGGAGGAGTTTCTGAACTCCATTGAAGACGCAAAACAGGTTAGTTAGACGTTGAGTAAATGCTTCTGGTGAAAGTTGGGTCACACTTTAGATTAGGGTCCAATTCTCACTATTAAATATTGATTTAAACTCCTAATTACTGCTTATTAATAGTTAGTAAGGTAGCTGAGTTTAGGTATTGAGTAGGATTAAGGGATGTGGAATAAAGGGTTAGTTCACCCAAAAATGAAATTTCTGTCATTAATTCTCTCATGTCGTTCCACACCCATAAGAACTTCGATTGACTTCAGAATATAAATTAAAATATTTTTGATCTGAGAGGTTTCTGATCTCTCATTAAACTTAGCAATGTCATTCCAAATTTCAAGGTCCAGAAAGGTACTAAAGACGTTGTTAAAACAGTCATGTGACTGCAGTGGTTCAACCTTAATGTCATGAAGAGATGAGAATACTTTTTGTGTGCATAAACAACACAAACTTTATTCAACAATCTCTTTTCTTCCCTGTCAGTCTCCTAAGAAATTGTTAAAATAAAATTGTTATTTTTGTTTTGTTTTTGCATAGAAGTCAAGTCACCTTTATTCATATAGCGCTTTTTACAATGCAGATTGTGTCAAAGCAGCTTTACAGTATATAATTTTGGCTGCACAGCAGCTCTTAAAGAATAGTGTCAATGCAGGCAGATCAAAGCACTGTTGAATATCAAATGTCAAGTCAAATGTCAAGTGTCCCCAACTAAGCAAGCCAAAGGCGACAGCGGCAAGGAACCCAAACTCCAACAGGAGATATCAGGTGGCAAACAGGTGTTAAAATGGAGAGAAAAAAACCTTGGGAGAAACCAGGCTTAGTCGGGGGGCCAGTTCTCCTCTGGCGAACAGTGCTTTGTTACGAATCAGGTTGTTATCATAAGTCTGATAGGATCGCAACAATCAAAGTATTTATTTCAGTTCCATCCAGTTGAGGATCGTATTCATCACACCGGTATGGACGGTAACATTAAGGTTGAACCACTGCAGTCACATGACTGTTTTAACAATGTATTTAGTACCTTTCTGGACCTTGAAAGTGGTTCAAAGAGCTCTCAGATTTCATCAAAAATATCTTAATTTGTGTTCTGAAGATGAACGAAGGTCTCACAGATGTGGAATGACATGAGGGTGAATAATTAATGACAGGAAATTCATTTTTGGGTGAATTAACCATTTAAAGTCACCAAGAAATTTTAGTGAATGTGTTTTGATTAATGCTGTCTTTAATCTTTCAGTACTGGAAAAGATTTGGTGAATGCTGTCAGAGAGCACAGGGCATCTTCAGCATTCAGTCTAGGACTGCATATAAATTCCTGGAGGTCAATCCGTCTTCACTCTCAGAGGATGAAAGGAATAAGCAGTACGACTCTATCATGGAGAAGCTGAGGAGGATCAATCCTGAGAGCTCGACCAGAGCCGCCATCACTGAGTGACCGACAGAGATCTGATGATTCTTTCACACTTTAAACGCTCTTTATAAGGCATACACATATTAATGCATACAACTTATATTAGCATTTCTGTAACGCTTTGTAATCTTTACAACTGTTCTTGCACATGTTCAATTACAGTTCCACATACATATATACTTTAGGAAATATTATTTGCCCATTTCAGTGTCTCAATTTATGACTATCTCTTTTAAAATTGGTTTGTTTTGCACTTCATTATGGTTTATAGATCTTGTGATCTGTCTGGTCACATGACTGATGTCTATGTCACACAATAAAGACTAAAGACATTAAACATTTCATTGTAGCTAAATCATTCAAAAGTCTTTTTCTAATGTTTCAGGGCTGTAGTAGTCTACACGCCACAAGCATTCAGGGGCATTTATGATAATCATCTTCCTCTTAATATTTTATCAAGCACCAAATGTTCTTCATTCAAGCCATTTCTGCTAAACACGTAGAGCACCACAATTAAAAAGAAAAGCTGCAGATCATGTGGTTATTTTAACAGTTTGATATCTTCTAGACAGCAGAAAATATATGACTAGTCTCCGACTGTTTGACTAAACCAGGCTAGTGCCAAGATGAGCAAATTTACTACATTTAGGCTATTAATCATCAAGTTAAAAGCATTTTATAATAAACAATGTTCTAGTTGTGAAAATTATTTAGAGATGGCAAGAAAAGACAACTCAAAACTTTGAAATTGACTGGTCAGCCTAACTTTGTTTTCTACAAAAACTAGTGATAAGAAACTAGTAAAGAAGCTTTTCAAAGCTTTGAATCAATTGAACCATGTTGCTTCACAATGACGCAATTTGCACGGGCTCTACAGGTTCAGGCCAATTGGGTAATGGTAAGATGGCATAGTCGTGGAAAACACCACTCTTCCATTCCAATAATTGCATCAAACAGGTTCTCCCCACTCAGTGACGCACCCACTGAGAATCCTGTTGAAAGTGCCCTAGTTATTGGCGATTCTATTAGACGGAACGTGAAAATAGTGACATCAGCCTCAATAGTCACATGTTTGCCGGGAGCCAGAGCACCTGACATCAAAGCAAATTTAACCCTCTGGAGTCTGAGGCTGATTTGGGGCTTGGAGAAGTTTTGACATGCCCTGACATTTGTGCTTTTTTCATTTGTTCATAAACATATTAATGACACAAGTGTCATTACACTGTATTCAGCACAAACTAGGCTACAATAATATGTGAGGAACATGTATGCACATGTTTGTGTTTTTGAAGGAATAATGTTTATGCATGGTTATTGAAAAAACAAAAAACTTAAGTCACTGAAATAAGGCCAAAAAAATTATATTAAATCTGTGTTCACAAGACTTCTGGGTATTGGAGGTTGTAGACTAGAGTTTTTGCTTCAGAATTATGTAAAATTATGCTGCTTACTCCTTCATATAAAACAATATATTGATTTAGTTTTTGTAAGACACTTTTTGTCAAGAAACACAGTATGCGTGGAGGCGTGAATCATCATGAATAATGCTGTGATTCACACCTGAGAAGACAAAAGAATTGCATAATGAGCTGTAATGACTTGCATAATAATGAGCTCTTTCAGTCAGGTAGGCTGTGAAAAAACCCTCTGTGATCATGTCTCAAGCTCATCATTGTGTAAATCAAACATACAGAAAAAACAGCAATACTGCAATACTGTGAAATATTATTAAAATTTAAAATAATGGTATTCTATTATATTCTTTAAAATATAATGTATTTCTGTGATGCAAAGTGTCTGAACAATTATGTTACCTCTGCGGCATTTCATATAGGCTTTTAGCTTAAAAGCATGCACATTTGGAGAAATATTGATGGATTCTCATATGTTTAATTTTCTATACAGAGGAGTAATATTTATTCAATATTATTATTATCACTATGAGCGCTGGATACTGTGTTTTCAGTTCATACTGGCAGCCGGAGGGCGCTCTGTACACCTTTAGTCCACAAATATCTCCTAAAGAAGAACAGGCCATGTGACAATCCAGGAACTAACAGGCTTCCAGAGATCGCTAACTATGGCTATTCAAAACACTTTTGAAGACAATAAATACACGATTGTGATGACTTGCACGATTTAAAACCTGACATTTCAACGTTTTTTTAGACATAAGTCTCATTTTTGTGTCATTAGTATTCATAAGTTACAGTTCATTTTCTGAGAACTATCAGATTGGACTTCGTTCAGAGGGAGAGGAGAGATCACGCATCATGTTAGTTTTCTTTATTTTGCAAAAACATTTTATTTTTACTCTGAGTGTACACAAATAAAAGAAGATATTCGATAGTTTCTCTTCTTCTCTTGCAAGAAACTCTTACACCTAGATATTATCACATAGAGACTGTGTCTGTACCCTGAATTAGTAAAAACAAAAAACTTCCAAACCCATTTAAGGGTCAAATTTAATTGATGTTCAACAAATAAAAAACAGAGATAATACTGATAAACAAATGATAAAGCTTGGGTTGTTAAATATTAGATCCCTTTCTTCAAAAGCACTCATTGTATCACAGACAATAATCTAGAAAAAAAATTACATTATTTTAAATGAGTCTAGTCCTCAAGTTTGTTAGGCTGCATAAATTAGGTCAACCGGGAACACTTCCTATAACACCAGATGTACTCATTACATCAGAAGAAGAATGGCATCTACGCTAATATTAGTCTTTCTGTTTATCCCAAGGTTTACCGTAGTCAACCGGATCCGGGCCGTATCCAGGTGAGATTGAGGACCTGCGCCTTGACACGACCACAACGCAGCCCTGAAGTATCAGCAGAGATCGAGTCGACTAGATCATCCACTGTGAAGGCCTCATTTAATTAAGATGGACAATGACACCATTTTTCTTTAAGAGCTGCTGTGCAGCCAAAATTATACACCAGTTATCAATGTAAAACTGCTTTGACACAATCTGCATTGTAAAAAGTGCTATATAAATAAAGGTGACTTGACTTGACAGTCTGAACATTAACCACAGCAATTTTGGAGACGTTCCCCATTGCGTAATCAACGCAGAGTTGAAGTTCCCTTTCGAAAGGGAACCACAAAGTTGTCAAATTAAGCTTGTGTATAATTAAAGTAATTTGCATAATAATAATCATATGTACTTATTATTGCAGATAATTTATGATCAGTATGTGACTGTGACAAAGTCCAAACTTGGTCCAAAATAGTGGATGAGTGAATAGGTGAGTGATTTTTATGTATTTTTAGTGAATGTGTTGTGATTAATGCTGGTGTGATTTAATCTTTCAGTACTGGAAGAGATTTAGTGAATGCTGTCAGAGAGCACAGGACATCTTCAGTGTTCAGAATAAGGATGCATGTGTTATATAACTACCCATCTAGGGGTGGGGAGCCAGTGAAACAATATAAGATAAATAAAAATAACTAAAGAAAGAAAGTCTTGGAGAGAGAACCAGGGCAATCCAACCTCCCATCCCAGAATCAACACAAACACCAATTCAAATTAGTTTTTTTATATAATAAAATAATATATAAATAATAATAATAATAAATAATAAAAAAAAAAAAAAAAAAAAAACAGCTGCAGATGATGTGGTTATTTTAACAACAGTAGCAGAGACAAAATATGTTGATATCTTCTACACAGCAGAAAATATATGACTCTGACCGTTCGACTAAA
The DNA here is from genome assembly GCA_036281575.1 of Ancherythroculter nigrocauda. Taxonomy (NCBI): domain Eukaryota; kingdom Metazoa; phylum Chordata; class Actinopteri; order Cypriniformes; family Xenocyprididae; genus Ancherythroculter; species Ancherythroculter nigrocauda. The sequence goes on along the minus strand of VTFQ01000024.1, from coordinate 32,351,196 downwards.
CCGGGCTAGTGCCAAGATGAGCAAATTTACTACATTTAGTAGGCTATGAATCATCAAGTTAAAAGCATTTTATAATAAACAATGTTAGTTGTGAAAATTATTTGGAGATGGCAAGGAAAGACCACTATAACTCTGAAATGACTGGTCAGCCTAACTTTCTGCAAAAACAGAATTTTGTAATTGTTCTGCCATTTAAAAGTATGTATATGCTATGCTGAATTGGGCTCTGTGGGCTCGAAAACATATAGCATCTTTGAGTTATTTGTTTTCCGAAGATGAACGAAAATCTTACAGTTTTGGAACGACATGAAGGTGAGTAAATGATGACAGAATTTTAATTTTTACTCATTTTTCACTCTAACTCTACTCAAGGCCAAGTGTTTGCTTTCATAACAAGACTGTACACAAAATACATGATGATTTAGTGAATGAATCCAAAATATCTGTATATCACCTGTAGGTCACATGCTAATTCATCTGATCTTAACGGTTGTCTGAATCATTGTCACATATAGTCTGTGTACAAAATAATAAATACAATGATGTACACTTGTTAAAATGTTTTATTCCTGTTGGGAGTTTTTGTTTTACTCTTTTAAGGATGATGATAAGAAAATGAATAATATTTATTGAATTAGCATAGGCCTATATCGATGAAAACAAAGTTATTATGATGGTTAATGTTATTACATATAAGATAAAGTACATATGTGTCGAAGTTGTTAGTAAATCAGTGAATGTTTGCAGACAGCAGTATTCTCACATGGCCCCTAGGTGTCAGTGTTTCCTAATTCATTTCAACAATCCCTTTGCAGGTTGTGAAAGATAAACTAACATGAATATGTGTGTAGTTAGTGAAATGTGTCACTTTTTTTAAAATTGTCTGTAATACAAAATATTACAGTGTTAACACTATCATTATGGTAAATGTTTAGAGAGAAATCCATCAGAACTTGTTGTTTTGTAAGGATTCAGTTGTTATGTGACGAGTGAGTCGCTGTTGTCATGGTGAATTTAAAGAATGGAATCCCTATATAAGGCGGCTTTAACGCTCCATCACAGTCCAGTTCCATCACTAGTGCAAACCTCTTTAACATACCAGTGGCGAGGCTACAGAAGGGCCAGGGCGGCACTGGCCCACCCAGATTGATGGCTGGCCCACCCAATCAAAGGTGCCAGAATATTTCATTTTATTTCCAGACACTACTTGGGTCTGGAAATAGTCATATCTGTTGCGAAGGCCTATATATGATTTGAAAAATGTATTATTAAAAGTACATATAACATGATATGTTTATATTGCGCCGGTAAACTCAGCTTTCCAGAGTCGCGGCGGCAGCTGTTTCTATGCAGCGTGCGTCACCGTCCATGAGTCGCGCTTATAATAGCCTACGTGTGCCGGTTTGTTTTAATTTTTACCGTGATTGATTAGCCTATTTATTCAGCAGTAACAATGTATTCTGTGGTAGTCATCTGTGTGTAACCAATTTAAAAATGAAGTAATGACAATTAAATTAAATCGAGCTTTGGTTCAGTATCCTTCCCCCACACCATTATGACGGTAACTCTCCAAACAAGCAAATGCCCCCCCATGTTATTCCCGATGTGATCCGTCAGCTCGTCCACTAATTTGGAGCGGTTAAGGCCCGGGTATAGCCTACTTCTTTTCCCACGTTCCCCTCCGTCTCGCGCACAGTTGAATCTTTCTAAGATACTCATTTGCCCTTGAGCGCGCGGGCCTTTCAACTTTGCCCATGAGCTCGGAAAGACGCGTTCGGACGCATGCACACGCGCACCGTCCATGGTCATAAAAATTCGGCTGCGCGGACACTGTTCAGGGAGTCAAAGCTAGTCCACGGTCTAGTAGCCTAAATGTTTCTTGCTTGCGCCGACTGAAAAGACATGAGACAAGAGAGACTCGGACATTGCAGTACTAAACACTGAACGGTCTGTGCGTGAATTTGGATAAAACAGTTAATCGATTTGATGCCGAGTCCGAATTCCGTTTATTCCTTCACAGTGGCATATAGTGGATGGGCATGCAGGGCTATTAATTTTTTTATTATTATTATTATCATGCTACTTTTATTATTAAATTAATATTGCAATTAATTTGCCCCGCGATATCATAGCGCATCACCGCATAACCGACGCGCTGCGAGGACAATAAAATATTAATTAGATAGCTCCTCATTTAAAGAACAACTTGTTTAACACGAAATACTTCTCAAATTAACGAAACCTTTTTTTCTCACTATGGGCCACAAGAGAAATATTAAGAAAATAAATTAGAGTCATCTCTCATCTCTAAGAGAATATGCGCCGTTATTGCAACGTCGGATGCCAAAAACTCAAGTCAGGTTTTTACTTTGTTTCTGTAGTGAATAATTGACTGGAGTTTGAGACTTCTTCACCCACATAACTCTCACGCAAAGTTTGCACATTGGTTGTGTGATTTCCTGGCTCGTCTTCATTGGTTTAAAATGGAAATATTTTCAATATTGCGACGTGGCACTTTTCTTTATTGCTCGCAAAATGGTGGACACTGATTCACATATCATCCACGTCATTTCCCGTGATAATAAAATGAAGTGAATAAACAACAAGCTATATATATATATATATATATATATTAGAAAAAAAAAATAGAGGTCCACCTTATTTCACCAAGGTCCACCCACTTGAAGATTTCTGGCCTCGCCACTGTAACATACACTGTAAAATCTAGACAAACAGTTATATAGAAAAAGAAAGTCTTATTGATATGAGAAAATTATAAGAATTAAATAAATAAAGTTTATATAAAAACTATAAGAATAGTTATTTCAAGCAAAATCCGGAATAGGTTGGTTTCACGTGACGTCACAGCAGCAGCGCGAATGTGTCCGGAGGGCAGGGAGTGATGTTTCTATATAGGAATCCTATCAAAAACTCAATATTCGTATGTTTTGCGTTGTTTATGGTTGCTCAAATCGTTAAAATCGAGAACCCAGAAGGTGTTTTATCGTTTACATATCTTATACCGTTTTTTATAACTTATTTAGTTTTTTTAACTTTAAAAGTTGTCGCCTTTTATAGCGTTTTGCGTCTGCTGATACTGAAATGAATATGGATACCTTACCTTTTGTTTTTGAATTGGTTAAATATTCACATTCTTCATGCTATCGTTTGCAGGGAGGAGAAGATATTTTATCCTATTGAATGATAATTTGGTGTTTTAACTTCATTTTTGTAGAATTCCGTTCATGTTGATCTGTTACCATGAAAACAGTCACGCGCTGCTGCTTCAGCCGTCTATTGTAGAAAATGTCCAAATAAAATAAATGTTTAACAACCTGACAGAAGTCGATGCATTTCTTTGTTGGAAGCGTGTAAATGTAACTAGTTTTAATGTTGTTTTTGTAAATATTCACTTTCCCATATGACCACGAAGGAGAATCGGAGGGTCACATTCAGGGACAGACACCGACACGCTGTATTTTTGTATTTATTTCAACAAATGACAACCGAAATCAAACCTATAGAAGCTCATCAACAGTTTTGAAGTGGCTGTGTGCAAGTTATAAAGCGGGTGAGTCATACTCACAAACAATGTTAATTAAATATTACACAAAAACCAAATACAAAACTCAGCTAAGTACAGTATGTGTTTATTTTGAGTGAAAGATAGTGGGTTTATTTAGTGACATTATTACATTTGCTAGTCGTCTCACCTTCTCAACTAAGGCAAAAAATTGTATTAGCAGTTTTTTTTCCCCGAACGATATCGTGAGTTCCTATTACAGTTCTCGATTCAGCATAAATGACCAACAATGGCGACATTTTTCACAATCATGACAGAAAATTAAAATACTGCCCTTAACATCACTTGCAGAAAGGCAACGCGATATAAACAAACCCAGACTAGAACTGAACACGGCGTTAAGGCAGCTTAACATCCTCTATATCTACCTCCTCGATGGCAGTCAAATCTTTCAATTCAGTGGAAATGTCGCTCCTCTTCATAACATAAGTATCACGTCCAACATATGTTGTGATTTCTGTCTAAATCAGCACAGAACGGACTTTTTCCCATCTCTTCCATTCTAATTTTCACTGCTTGCCCTCCACCGGAATTTCGCGCGTCTCGAGAACCACGTGACTGAAAACAACCTATTAAAACATTTTATAAGGAGAAATTTAAACTCTGTCACCTTTGCCATCAGTCTATTTTTACTGAGTGTTCACTGCTGAATCCATCTAGACTAGCTGATACTGTCATTAAACACGTGTTGAGCTGTTATTTCAGGGTAAATTAGTGAGTTTGTAATGGAAAGTGTTTTTATTGAGCACACACTGTACTCTAAAATGAACATGTATGCTTAATACTACTAATGCTTTAATTGAAAAAATAAATGAAAAAATATACAGATTCCCAGGTGAGAAAAGTGCGAAATACACTTTATTACAGTACAGTTAGTACTAAAAATCAATTTAATATTAGTGGTATTTAGTATACATTTTCACTGAAATGCTACTGAAGTAGAAATATACTTTTAATCAGTGTATTCATAGTGTATAACCTTTACAATTTTATATAGTACAAAAATAAGAATGTACTACAAATGTACTTGTTTTTATTAAGTATTCTTGTACTTTATTTTTATCTGGGGCGGTCATAGCTTTATGCAGATTTGTATAGGCTAGTTATATATGTAGGCTAATTATTCCCTGTCCTATTGTAAAAAAAAAAAAAAAAAAAAAAAAAAAAAAAGGATAATTCTTCTTTGTAATCATGTGATTTATAATTTGAGCCGAGTAGTGCTCGCTGCAGAGATAATGAGAGGCGGGTTATGGGAGGGGTTAAGGTGTGGCTCCACCCATCATGCCCACAGTAGGTGGAGAGAGGCGGAGCTGGAGCTTATACTCCACCCATGGCTCTGATATAAGTACTGCTGTCTGGAAGTGTGACACTCAGTTGAAAACTGCTTTCAGGAGAACACCGAATACACTGTAAGTGTACCAATTACTCACAATGTGCATATTTTTTCTTTTCTACTTTTCTGCATCTGACTCCTGCTCTAGCTTGCTCTGCACTCTACACCTGACATTGTAAAATATGTTAGCATGATTGAATATATAACTATTATTGATATTGTAAATGAAACAGTAAATTATAAAGTGACGTTTCAGTCATTATGGGCGCCTGTATATTTTACAAATCACATCTCTGTATATCATTATCTGATATGATTAGAGTTGGGATACTCAAACTCGAGTCCAGTTTTCAGTGAATCTCTCAATACTGTGTGTGGTCACCTGATGATCCACGACTGTTTGTGTGTTTTGTGATGGTTGTTCATGAGTCTCTTATTTGTTCTGAGCAGTTAAACTGAGCTCTGTTCTTCAGAAAAATCCTCCAGCTCCTGCAGATTCTTCAGTTTTTCAGCATATTTTTGCATATTTGAACCCTTTTCAGCAGTGACTGAATGATTTTGAGATCCGTCTTTTCACACTGAGGACAACTGAGGGACTCAAACACAACTGTTAAAAAGGGTTCAAACATTCACTGATGCTCCAGAAGGAAATATTATGCAATAGGAGTTGGGGTGAAAACTTTTGAATTTGAAGATCAAGGAATATTGTACTTAATTTGTCTTCTGCCAAACATTTAAGTGTCTTCTGTTGCTTTCAAAGGGCAGTACTAAATGAAAAAATTGAATGGTTAGTTGATGAATTTATGTAGCTGATGCGGGATATCTTAAAGTCATTGATTAGCATATTCTGTCATGATTATCTTGTGTGGGAAATGCTGTAAGATCCTAAAGAGTCAGAGAATATATGCTGCATGAAGATAGAACAGGTTCTTGCTTTTATGGCATGCTATTGCATTTGTGTTAAGTAACATTACTGTATTACAATATCATGGCCTCATCCCTTTGTTGAGTGTTCTCGGGGGCGGGGTTTATGTAAATTTTAGGGTTAGTGATGTCACCAACCCAGGAAGAAGCTCGTTGTAGTCCCTACCTGCTGTTTGTCATAGATTTCTGTAAAAGAAAATATCTCCTTTGCATTGAACTTTGAGCGTTGTAACTTTGCAGATGTTGTTTATGATCAAACAGCAACATTACACACTAACTAAAGTTAAAGAAGTAAAAACTGAATCTCAGCTGAAAACTGCAAATTCACCTAAAACTGAAGAACCCTTAAATTGTAAACATTTTTAACTGTTGATACTTTCATCACATCTTCTGTCATATTTTTTTAGAGGCCGTACAGTTGGACGCATAACAAGTTTACGCTCAATTAAAAAACATGGCCAACAGCAGAGGTGAGACACTTTCAAACATTTCAAACAGATCAAGAAAATCTGAGAGTCACGTATATAATTAAACGTTATGACACATTTCACCCATGACTGAACCCCAGAGGTTGTTGAACATCACTAATATTCGGTTCGGTGTCTCAGAGGTTGTCGCCAGTGGATCCTCATGGAGTCCAGAGTTCATCCAGGAGCTTCTTCCATCTGTGGAGCGAACGGCTCTCCTCCATCATCTGTCATTCTTGTGTCTGGGAGGCTTCCCAAATCTGGAGCGTAAGATCAGAGAACAAGCTAGTGAAATACAAATGCTGTTCGTATCCTCTGAGTCTGTTCTGCTGAAGGTGAGACTAAATGTATCATGTTTTGTTTTACATCGTAAAATCTAAATGCTGTCATTATTTAATTGCACTCTTGCTGTTAATTTTGACATGCAATTAGTGAAAAAAACTTTTTTTCCCCCTCAAAAACTTTTTTCCCCCCTCAGGATTCTGCATGTGTATGTGGTCAGGTATAACTATTTTAGAGGAAAACAAACATGAGATGTAAATACAATTGTGACGGGAAAAATGTCAGAATTTTGTTTACAAGTTACAAAAAGTTACAAGTACCTACAAAAATGTTTTTTATGGTTGTTTTATGAAACTTAACCTTGTAAATTGTTTTCTCGCAGTGTGTCGACACGAGTTCCAACCTGGTCACTTCGCAGTTCCCGTTAGTAATAGAAGCTGCTGAGAAGAACAAACCCGTTCTGGCTGTGAAATACCTGGTGAATGCCAGAACATGTATCAGTGACATCATCAGAGCCGTGGATGACATCATTAAGAGGTGAAAACACTAATGAAGTTTAGCATTTCACAACAAACAATACTTTTCGCAGAGGTTGAGATTCCAGGGGTCAGAAAGTAAAAGTCCTGCCATATTTTTATCTCACCCACTGAAGCATTAATGAGATAAATAAGTGATTAATTGAGTGATGATTGAGCATTATTGAAGACACCTGATGATAACAAGCAGAATCACCAAAGGAGAAAATCACAATTTTTAAGTTACCATCATCGAGGTCAGGGTTTGTTTTAGTTGAGCTCTTGATCCTTGACTTTTTAATATTAGATTTTGTTTGGGCAGTTTTAACTGCATTAAAACCAAACAGACAAGCAAAGTTAAAAGATGATCAGGTGTTGGTTATGTTTTTCATAATCATTATTTGATCTGAATCACTGAACTCATTTAGAGCCCAATCTCTGAGTTAGATTTACATTATTGATTACAGCAGCACTGTGATTCTGCAGAAGATCAGCTTATACAATACAGAATTTTTTTTTTTTAAAAAGTTGTCCTTATCACAAAAAAATAAATATATATACATTTTAGGCACACACAAACATCAAGTATCAGCCTGTGAATCTCAACAACGGTGACAAGCAACATATTCTGATCAACAGATCAACTCTGAACATTAGAAAACAAGCTACTAAAAAGTCACAGAAAAACAGCAAAATTTTAATAGTGAGAATAAATGAAATTACTAAGACAATTAAGCTCATAATTTATTCATGCAGCAATGCATGATGGGAGCCATGGATGAATTTTGATTGGTGGCTCCCAGAATGCATTGCAACATGCTTTATGATGGTCACCACTGTTGAGATTCACAGACTGATTCTTGATGTCTGTGTGTTTAAATGAGCTCTGCTTTTTTTTTTTTTTTTAAATCAGAACTCTTAAAAAAAAAAAAAATATTGATAAAGCTGATCTTGTGCTGTAGAATCACAGTTCTGCTGTAATCAATAATGTAAATCTAACTCAGAGATTGGGCTCTAAATGAGTTCAGTGATTCAGATCAAATAATGATTTTGAGAAAACATAACCAACACCTGATCATCTTTTAACTTTGCTTGTCTGGTTGGTTTTAATGCAGTTAAAACTGCCCAAACAAAATCTAATATTAAAAAGTCAAGGGTCAAGAGCTCAACTAAAACAAACCCTGACCTCGATGATGGTAACTTAAAAATTGTGATTTTCTCCTTTGGTGATTCTGCTTGTTATCATCAGGTGTCTTCAATAATGCTCAATCATCACTCAATTAATCACTTATTTATCTCATTAATGCTTCAGTGGGTGGAATAAAAATATGGCAGGACTTTTACTTTCTGACCCCTGGAATCTCCACCTCTGCCTTTTCCTTATCACTGCAAACAAATGATTTTCTTATTTTTTACTGTCTTGTTGTCACACTGTGCTAAGCGTGGTGAAAAAGCACAATGAATAACATAAAATAACTTTATTTCCAGAAGACATCAGATGCACATTTTCCACGTGTTTTTATGATTCTTTAGGGTATTCCTGAAAAGTCTGTAACATACCTTGGTAAATATTCTCAATGGTTGTGTAAAACAACACCCTTTTTTCCTTGTAAAAAACAGCTCTGTTCACAGCGACCTGTTTCGGTGCGTGGCACTTTAAATGATAATGAGCTACTGTTCACCCCGCCCCTCTTTTCCATTGGACACAAGACAGGTGGAGCGCTGCCTTGACAACCATTGAGCGTATCCCTTGGGAAAAGTATGGGAGCAGGAGTATCTAAAGACACATCAGTACCACCTATTTGAGCCGGAGTCAGACCCGGAACAACTTCGGCAATTAAGGCTTGAACAGAAAGTTTCTGAATTGTTGGTTTTATTGTCTACACCTGCTACGGGTCGAAACAATAGAGGACTGTTTACAGCTCACCTAGTTTCATTATCTTACATAACTTGCTTCTAAAGTAAATTTAACTTGTTTTAAAGATGTTTAGACAATTTTACTGTAAAACAAGTAAAAAATACTTATTATAGATGACCTTTTTTTTTTTTTAATGTTTAACTTTTTAGTGTGTATGAAAAATATATCTATGTTAAAAAGCAAAAAAAGTAAAAAGTAAAAAGTTCCTCCAGCGGGAGTTCTTCTCTATATCAGTGTTTCTGAACTCCCTGAAACATTTATTCTTCATATCAACAACTGAATTTCTACTAGTCAAAATGTTTATTTTGATATCAATAATTTGAGTGTCACTAGTGACAGTGTTAATTCTGATAACATGAATGTGATTGTTAGTAAGAATGCCATTTTAGATTTCTGAAATTATATTGATATTAGAAATACATGTTCAGATATCAGAAATGCAAAAGTAACTTGTTGAAATACAGATATACAGAATTAGCATTTTAACTAGGGAAAATTGAGTTGTTTATATCAAAAAATTATATCCTGCGAAGTAATATAAAAACAGCTTGCCATATGCCTATGAATAAAAATTCTTGATATCGAGAATAATATTTTTACTAGTTTAGTTGACTGAATTATCAAGAATTCATATCCTGGGAATGAATAAAAATCAAAACAGTTTTCCAGAGTCTCTGTGTTGTTGTGTTTGTGAAATCCAGACTATATCACTGAACATAACTCATATTATTCAGGTATGATCATCAAGCCCATAGTGTGAAAACATGCAGCAGTGATGTGCATCAAGAACAGAAAGAGACCGAAGAAAAACTAAGGACACACTTTGATGAGATGAAGGCTCTGGAGGAAGCTCTGGTCGAGCTTAAACTGGAGCTGAAAAAAATTGTCTCTGAAAATAATGGTCCTCGAAACCGTGAGTGGGACATCAAAATCAAACAGACTGATCTTCAGATGAAGTTGGCCAATTGCAAAATACAGCTGGGTGAGAGTCTCTCTGTGCTTTTAAATGATCATTATAAACACACAGTAAATGCATCAGTGTGCACATCATGCTGTTTACATGTTCATCACAGCCTGAAGGCTCCCAATGATCTCTCATGAATCAGAATCTGTTGTATGTTGTTTGTTCAGGTGAGATTCCCAGTCCTGTTCACCTGAAGGAAGTGCAGAAGTGTCTTGATCGAATCCGACACATTCTGGTTGATCTTAAAAAGTTCTGGATTAAAGTGGATGTTACGCTGGACACACTGAAAGAGAAGTCCTTTGCTGGGGATGAACTGATTGAAGACCTGAAAGACGTGAAGGAGGAGTTTCTGAACTCCATTGAAGACACAAAACAGGTTAGTTAGACGTTGAGTAAATGCTTCTGGTGAAAGTTGGTTCACACTTTAGATTAGGGTCCAATTCTCACTATTAAATATTGATTCAAACTCCTAATTACTGCTTATTAATAGTTAGTAAGGTAGTTGAGATTAGGATTAAAGGGATGATGACATGAGAAACAAAATTCGCCTTGATCTTTTGGCATATAAAAGATCTTTGTACCATGTGCAACAGCGAACGAGTACTCGATCGTGACAGGGACGATCGATCATGTAAACGATGATCTAAATGTTTTTTGTTGTTGTTGTTTGTTTTGTTTTTTCTCCTGATTGGTATAGTAGCACTTTGGGGCGTCGCCCTGAGCTCTGATGTTTAGCTTTCCACAATGCGTCAAAAGATGTGAGAAGACCCAGATAGCAACTTTGTGTCTGCCCAGATCCGGCCAATGCGGAATGATGATCTGGGCCACATGTGGCGGGAATGATGGCACATTATTTATAGAGTCATCTCAGCATTACGTCTATATTATGTATCTAATCACGATTTCATGTCATATTTTTAACAGTAATTTTCCTAACAGTTTTCAGATATTTTCATTATCTTCATGACTGCCATGCAGATCACTATTAAAGTTGAAATTGTTTTAATTATTTTGAGTTAAAGTAACTTTTACGGACTCTTACATCATGAGTTTGTCGATTTGTATTTTTAGTGAATGTGTTGTGATTTTTTTTTATGTTTGTCCTGGTGTGTTTTTAATCTTTCAGTACTGCAAGAGATTTGGTGAATACTTTCAGAACGCACAGAACATCTTCAGCATGCAGTCTAGGGACGCATATAAATTACAGGAGATCAGTCCGTCTGCACTCTCAGAGGATGAAAGGAATAAGCAGTATGAGTCTATCTTGGCGAAGCTGAAGAAGATCAGTCCTCAGGGCTCGACCAGAGAATGACAGACAGAGATCTGATGATTCTTTCACACTTTAAACCCTCTTCATAAGGCATACACATATTAATGCATACAGCTTATCTTGTTAATTTTGTAATGCTTTGTAATCTTCACAACTGTTCTTGCACGTTATAGTTCCATGTACATTCTCTATAGTGAGTTGATGTTAGGAATGTATTTCTCAGATGGTATTTCTGTTAAAATTGCATTTCATTATAGTTTATAGATCTTGTGGAGGGTCTGGTCACATGACTGATGTCTATGTCACTCAATAAAGACTAAAGACATTAAACATTTCATTGTAGCTTAATCATTCAAAAAGTGATTTCTAACGTTTCAGTGTGCATCAGGGGTCACCACAGTACTCCACGAGACACACCATCATTTTACAGTTTCTACAGTTTAAAATGAGAAAACACCAGGGTTGTAGTAGTCTACACACCACAAGCTTCTGCAGGCATTCGTGATAATGATCCTATTAATAATAATAATAACAAAAAGAAAAAAAAAGTTATTATAGTAGTGGAGACAATATGACCTTCTCTAAAGACAGAGGTGGGTAATCCAGGGGTCAAAGAGTAAAAGTCCTGCCATATTTTTATTCCACCCACTGAAGCATTAATGAGATAATTAAGTGATTAATTGAGTGATGATTGAGCATTATTGAAGACACCTGATGATAACAAGCAGAATCACCAAAGGAGAAAATCACAATTTTTAAGTTACCATCATCGAGGTCAGGGTTTGTTTTAGTTGAGCTCTTGACCCTTGACTTTTTAATATTAGATCTTGTTTGAGTTGTTAATTGAATCATAACAGCCAGATAAGTAAAGCTAAAGGATGATCAGGTGTTGGTTATGATTTCACATAATCATTATTTGATCTGAATCACTGAACTCATTTAGAGCCCAAACTCTGAGTTAGATTGACATTATTGATTACAGCAGAACTGTGATTCTGCAGAAGATCAGCTTTATCTATATCATCTGAGGGATTTTGCAAAAGTTGTTCTGATTGAAGAAAAATCACCCTCATTTATTTTTTTTTATTTTATTTTTTATTGAAGTTGCATGACAAATACACATTTGGTCATATAATACATATTTTGATCATGTCCTACAATGTCTTCTTTTTTTCTCCAGAACTAAATGACCCCCCCCCCCCTTCCAACCACCATAGAAAAGAAAAAGATTAAATTAAAATAAACTGGTAGCAAGAACAAACAAGAGGAATGTCCCATGTATTCTATTTTACACAAAGTCCGATCTTATTGGCCTAATAAATTCCAAAAATCCATTCCACAACCTCTCAAACCTATCCATTTCATATCTAACAGTGTACGTCAGTTTCTCCATAATGTATATATCATGCATCACATCAACCCAATTTTCCTTTCTTGGCGCATCCACTTTTAGCCACTTCCTAGTAATTCCCTTTTTTCCTGCTAGTAGCATAATTCTAAACATTTTACAATTCAATTTTTTTTTTTGCCTTGCATGTTAAGTCTTCCCAAATAAAATGTGTCAAAATTGAAAGGGAGATTAATCCGTAATATCTTGTCCATACATTGTTTGAGTTCCATCCAATATTTCTCCATTGAAGGACATCTCCAGAAAATATGAACATGATTTGCATTCTGTTCCCCACATTCCTGCCAACAGCTTGTATCCCGATATTTTGTCTGAGCTGGAGTTCTAAAATATCTCACCAAGTTTTTCCACCCATGTTCCCTCCAAGTTAAGGATGACGTCACTCTCCATATTTGTTGAGTGAGATCCTCCCATTCTTCATCCATCAATTTTATATTTGCTTCCTTTTCCCATTTTTGTTTTATGTAGTGTGTTATGGAGGACCAGGGGTGCCACTTAAAAATAAAAAGAAGAATCAATTAATTAATTTAATAATTCAAACATAAAAATTTATATAAATGAATCACTTTTTATATGGGCAAATTAATAGACATATTTAAAGTTGTTTATTTAATTCCTGTTTTTAAATGTAGTTTAATAAAACAATAACGTTTAAAAATCTTTTTTGAATGTATAAATAAATAGACAAATTTGAAATGGGATATTTAATTCATTTTTTAAAACGTAGATCAATAAAACAATAAAAAGTTCATTAGTAAATCATTTTAAATGCGCATTTAAATTGCTTTTTTAAAAAGAATTTGGCAAATGCTTTTCTTTCTCTATTTACCAATTGCTTTTCTTTGTCGGTTTGCCAAATGCTTTTCTTTATCCATTTGTCAATCATTTGTCAAATTGTAAAATGCCATTGGACAGTACACACGTGGGAGCAACCAATCAACTTTCGCCTCAATTTGAAGAGCCAATCCTCTCTCACTTGTAACACTCACTGTCATTGGACAGTTAGTACGGTGACCGGGAGGGGACATGTTTGGTTCATTTAGTTTTGTCGTGGCCACAACATATAAACTCGTGGCCACAAGATATTAATTCGTGGGAATGTGATAATAAGTTGTGGCCACGAGATCATTTTGTTGAGGGAACGACATAATTTCTCATGGCCACGAGTTGTGTAAACAACCTGCGCTACCATAGCAACCTGGAATTATCACAAATGGACAATCCCAGATAGCAACACTGTGTTGGCCCAAATCCGGCCCACATCCGGCACATGCGGAATGATGATCTGGCCCACATGTGGCAGGAATGATGGCACTTGGGCGGACCGCTCCTGTTTGCCAGATCTGGACCACAAGCAGGCCATAGAAATGCCACATGTCAGCCAAGAGCAAAGAACTGGACCTTATCTGATCCACAAAATCTTATGTATTATTTATAAAGTCATTTCAACATTAACAATCCTGTTATCAAGCAGAATCACTGAAGGACAGAAGAAAAAAAGAGATGAGCAGAAACACAAGAACTACAACTGACTTCAGTCACAGCCTTAGAGGAAATCAACTGAAGATAAAAGACATGAAATCTCTGAAGATCTGATTAAACATCTCCACAAACAGCATTACCAGCTTCACTTATTACTAACCAGACTGACTTTATTTCTGTCACACGTCTACAGAAGCTCTTATTGAGAATTAACAGAGGTTTAACTCTCATGTTTGTTTCATTTCAGGTTACCATGATGGTGATTGATGTTTCCATTAGTTGGCCTCTTAACTTTATACATATATAACTGTCTTTTCTGACTGTTGTGATTGTGTGTTTACCAAACACATTAGCAGCAGCAATAAAAATTGATATGAGATCAGGTGTTAGCTGTTGGTGATTTACAGTTTTTTTCAATTGCTAACAAGCGTTTACCAATACTTAAAGTACTTTTTCTAATCTCTTAACACAGCAACGCACCTACATCACACAATTAGCCAAATAGTTAATTTTCTGCTCAGAATCATATTTTGTTATATAAACACAAACTCTACATTTCAAAATGCTAAAAACCTTTTTCTACACATACTAACTCTATCAAAACACAGCAAACCTGATTCAAAAACGAGTCGTTCTGTCAAACACTAGCACTAGTTTTCTATCCAACATGAACATATTGTCAATCAAAGTTCAATGACTGTCAAAATACTAACAGCTGATGGCATTATGAAAACTGCATTACTGTCATGTTTCAGTTCTACCTGCAGAAAATATGAAATTCATAGTTTTTAAAATTCAGTTTCCTTTTACTGCAGTAAAAGTATAATGCATGTAAGCCGTTCTACATGTTTGGTTGAGTGTTGAATGTGTGCATTCTTGGCAACAGAAGAGAGTCATTATTTTACAGTTTTTTTCAATTGCTAACATACTTTTGTCCAATCTGTAGTCACATTTTCAAAACTCTAAAGACATGTAGCAGAACACCCGTTTGTTGTGGCCATACTATTAACACAATTCATGTAGTTTTCATACAAAATGCAGTCAATTAACATGTTTCTAAAATGCTTACATTTTCTTTTCATATAAGCTTACCTCATAGCAAAATCATGGATCTTTCTCATCTTATTTGCAAATGCTTAAACACAGCAAGTCAGAAATGAAGACCTAATGTTCCAATCATTAAATATAGGATAAAACCTATACTTCTGCAACAACAGCAGCTCAAAAGTATTGAAAATATACATATAACACATACTAAAACAATTGATAAGATTTTTTTAATTAGCAGATCACTTAAATATTTGGCAGATTCCAGTCTCAGTAAAGACTCTTTGTATCGGATATGTTCAGTGTGTATGAAGAACAACACAGAGGAGCAGAGAGAAAATAATATCTGGGTGAGGGAGAGGAATTGATGAAGGAGGAGAGGAGAAGTTGGATCAGGACAAGTGAGAAGAAGAGGTAGAGGAGAGGAGGAAGAATGTGTGCTGGATTGTGCATCTCTATGGTTTTCCCCCTTACACATGGTGAACCTAGGAAAGCTTATTTCTGCCATAAATAGAAAATAAAAAAAAAAGATAATTACCTTTTATGCTTTTTTATTCTGTGGTGGAAAAAAAAAACTTCCATAATAACCAAAGACCATGTATGTTGGATTTGTTGTTGATCAATGGCAGCAATTTCATGTTTTCATTTCAGTAAAAGCTTTATACTACAATAATTCCACAACCATTGTTCCATATTTACAAAATATGTGGTCTGCACAGGGCACTAGCTACCAAGTGGACACCATCCCACCCTCATGAGAGCTCCATCAACACCACACACACACACCCAGAAAGAGATTTCAACCAAGAGGGACACTATAGTTCTGCATAAGGGACTCATTTGACCAGTAGTTGCCCTGAGCAATTCTGTTACTTCTTCTTCTCTTTTTCTACTGCACATTCTATAAAATAATGACTCACTTCTGATGCCAAGAATGCACACATTCAACACTCAACCAAACATGTAGAATGGCTTACGTGCATTATACTTTTACTTTAGGAAAAGAAAACTGAATTTTAAAAACTATGAATTTCATATTTTCTGCAGGTAAAACTGAAACATGACAGTAATGCAGTTTTCATAATTTTTACAGTTTTCAGCTGTTAGTATTTTGACAGTCATTGCACTATAACTGAATCTCTGTCTCTCCAACAAAAAAACAGCTATACAAATTTTGAAGGAGGGATCAACTGTATTACTTCACACAATACTCAGCTACATCAATAAAGAGTTTTCAAACCCATTTGCTGATTAAGTTCATTTGATATGCAAACATACCATATACAAAATCCACACTTATCAGTGACTCGATTCTTCAGAGATCTCCCTTTACACAATACATGAATAAACCATAGCTGAACAGACCTTCTCCAATCACATCAGTACAAACAATGACCAAACACAAAAAAAAAAAAAAAAACCAAACAAAACCAAACAACAACAACAAAAAAAAAAAATAGTAGAAATCAATCAGTAACCCAAAACAAGAAATCACAGAAAGGCTCATCGATGGAAAGAGTACTTGTACTTGTGATAAAGTCCAGACATATAATGTAGGAAATGTCCCATATGCCCTGGCACATCAGTCTCTTCAAGGATAGCACCTCCACATTAATCCCATAGCATGACTTGATGAATAAGGAAAGGAAGCCCATAAACAAAAATCCTTCTACAAAAGAAAACAAACATTCAGAAGAAAGAAAAAAACACTCATAAAATGGTGTGGATGACAACCTCAAAACTACTTTTCACATATACAATTAAGTATAAAAGTCAAATCCATTCAAAATACATCATTTAGTGGTTATAATCAAACATTACTTACAGTTGAGCAGCAAACAACTAAGTTTCCCAACAAGGATGTTCTCTCAGGGCCAAGAAGGAACACAAAGCACACCATGCTGTCCTCTATCTTACTCTACTACTTCCTCATCTTTTATCCCACCCCGGGAGCACACTAGGACCCCTAATGGTGAGGATGAACATTACAGCCACTAGAACCATGTACAGTTCATGACACTGTTACATACCCTTCCCCTCACTGGAAGGCTCAACATAACCATGGTAAGGCTTCAGGTTCTGTACATGAAAAGTGTCTGGATGACTAGGGTCATCCAAAAATGCAACAGAACAATTAACTGGACCCAAACACTTTAGAATTTTAGCTGGACCTTTCCACTTGGCAGCTAGCTTAGACATAAAACCTTCATTGGCCCGTGACAAGGGATGAGAGCGCACCCATACCAACTCTCCAACCTGATACTGAGCATGTTTTCTGCGAAGGTTATAATAGCGCCCTTGCCTCTTTTGAGCTTGCTCCACATTTTCTCTCACCGACTTCAGTAGGTTCTCGTATCGTTCCAGGACTGCATAAGCAGGATTACTGGGATCAGGTGGACTTGACAGGGCTCGCTCTACCGGTCCTTTTAGTTTTCGCCCTAAAGCGATTTCAGCAGGTGTAAATCTAGTGGATTCTTGCCAGGCTGTATTTATGGCAAACCTGAATTCTGCAAGCCAGCGATCCCAATGACGATGATGTTCGTTGACGTAGGAGGCTATCATAGTTTTGAGCGTACGGTTAATGCGCTCTGTAAGATTAGTTTGTGGATGACTGGCTGTGGTAAGTTTTTGGGTTACCCCCCATTGCTTGCACACTAAATTCAAGAGGTGTGAGGTAAATTGTGCTCCTCTGTCAGAAACCAAAAAGACTGGAGTACCCCATCGAGTGAAAATCTCATCTACCAGAATATGAGCTATTTGTGGTGCTTTGGCTACTCGTAGAGGGAACAACTCGACCCATTTTGAGCAGTAATCTACTATCACCAAAAGATACTCATTTTGCCTTGGACTCTTAGGAAAAGGTCCCATTAGGTCCACTCCCATCATATATCCTGGCTCCACCACTGGGGTATTCTGCAGGTAACCAGACAACTTGGAGATTGAGGGTTTGTACGTCTGGCACACTTGACACTCTTTACAGTGCTTCCAAACGTCAGAGCGTAAACTGGGCCAGTACACCATATCAAGCAATCTCAAAAGGGTTTTGAGCCGACCAAAGTGACCACTCAAAGGATTGTCGTGGGCATATTTCAAGAATTCTTTGCGCAAGCCTTCAGGTACCACCAACTGAAATTTCTGCCCCTTTTGTCCATCTGGCACACTACGAAATAAAAAGCCATTCCTTACAACATAGTGGATTCTTGATGGATCGATATCTGTTTGTGCAAGGGCCTTATCGGTCAGCTCCTTTACTACAGCATCCTCTTGCTGAGCTTTGGCAATTTCCTCCCAATCCACTGGTAGGTTTGATGGTGTTACTGTTGAACCAGCAGTCTTCACTTGCCTCACCATGTTCACATTTGCAGTGTCTTCCAGACTCCGGGATAATGTGTCTGGGACCACATTGCATTGTCCTTTTCGATACTTAACTGTAAATTCAAACTCCTGCAGCCGTATAGCCCACCGGGTCAATCTTGATGAGCGTTTTGGGTGATTGAAAACCCAAGTCAATGCTGCGTGATCGGTTATAACTTCAAAGGGTCTACCCTCTAAATAGGGCCGCCACTTCTCCACAGCCCACAGAACAGCACAGCACTCCTTCTCAGACACAGAGTATGCTTTTTCAGCTCCCTGAAGTAAGCGTGAAGCATAAGCTATAACGTGTTCTTCTCCTTCTATGTCTTGAGTCAAAACTGCTCCCAGTCCTTTCTCACTGGCATCTGTCTGCACCTTAAATGGTCTAGAAAAGTCTGGGGAAATCAGGACAGGAGTTTGAGTTAGATCATTTTTGATAGTTTCAAATGCTTCTTGACAGGATTCTGTCCAAGCCCAAGTGGCTCCCTTCTTCTTTAAAGCATGTAGAGGGGCTGCTTTTTCTGAAAATCGTGGTACAAATCGGTGATACCACCCAGCAAGTCCTAAAAACCGTTGCACCTCTTTCAGGGATTGAGGCACTGGAAACTGACTCACTGATGCTATCTTAGCGGGATCCGTCTTAATGCCTTCCTCTGAGATCACATGGCCCAGAAAAGTTAGAGACCTTTGCATCATGTTGCACTTTTTAAGGTTTAAAGTCAGCCCAGCTTGATTGAGGCAACTGAAAACTTGACTGAGGTGCAGCAGATGTTCATTCTCATCCTTTGAGTATACCACAATATCGTCAATATATACAAAGCAGCACTTTCCCTTGATTTCTCTCAGTACACATTCCATTAAACGTTGAAACGAGGCTGCGGCATTTTTAAGGCCGAACGGTAAACGTAAGAATTCAAATAGCCCTGAAGATGTCACAAAAGCAGTTTTAGGTATACTTTCTGGCTCCAACTCCACCTGCCAGTATCCACTTTTAAGATCTAAAGTACTGAAAATTCTTGCTCCGTGTAAAGATCCCAAAATATCCTGGATTTGGGGCATCGGATAAGCATCCAAGTAAGTTTTTGAGTTCAGTCCACGGAAGTCCACACAAAACCTAGATCCACCGTCCTTTTTGGGAACAATAACAACAGGAGAAGCCCATGGTGAATTGGAAGGTCTAATTATATTATTGACTAACATCTCCTTAATCTCTTTGTCAATGAATTGTTGTTTCTCCACAGATACACGGTATGCTCTCTTACGAAGTGGAACTTCATCTATAGTGTTGATGCAGTGCTTGATTACTGAAGAGTGTCCCACCTCATTTGTGCAAACCATAGGCCATTCACTCATCAACTTCTCCAAGTGACACTGGAACTCTGAGGTGGTATCAGCTTTGAATGCTAGTTGTTGAACAGCCGATGAGACTTCTGGTGATACTTCTCCACCAGGCAAAGCAAGATAAAATGAAACCAAGTAGTTGGTAAAGGACTTAGATGGCAAAAGGGGAAACTTCTCACTCTCACTTTCCTCTTGAGATACTATGCCATACTGGGCCCTTCGGAAATCCAGCATAATCCCAGCAGAAGTTAAAAAGTCCATACCCAGAATTATTGGTACTGTCAGATCTGAATTTCTCAGCACATACAATGTCAGTTTGAGCTTTTGTCCTTGCAGCTCACATTCCCAGTTAGTCATGCCTATGGAAGAATGCATTTGACCATTGGCTAACATGAATGTCTGTCCTTTGCTTGGGTTCCACTGGTCTTGTCCTTTCAGCTGGTTATAACAGGACTCTTGAATTAGAGACAGGGTGCTCCCTGTGTCCACCATTGCCTGAAAGTACCGACCTCTTAGTAATATGGGCAAAGTCACCATTTTCAACTCAGACTGACTAGGAAATGAAACAGACTGAACTACTCGGGTGTTAGCATGGGTCGACCTATGGATGGTATCTTTCTCACTAGGAGATCTTTTCTTCTGCATCTCAGAATTGGCATGGCTCCAGTATCGTTTGGATTCCTCAAAATCTCTTTCAATTTGGGTCCCTATCCTTACCAATTCACTGACGTCTCTCACTGTTCCCCGCAACAAGCTTGCAAGACGAGGATTGCGGTTTCTTAATATGGCTTGCACCATCTCTCTCTCGGACATGTCCTTCTTCCATCTTAGGCACAATGCTCTATAATGGAATGCAAAATCACGTATACTCTCCTTAGCCCCTTGCTTCCTCTCCAGAAGCCTTCTTTCAGCCTCAGCCTCATAATCATCATTTAAAAATGAGCGGAGAAAGATTGCTTTAAACTGTTGCCATGTCAGTACTGTTCTTTTCTCTGCCAACCACCAATCTTTCGCTGTGCCCTTTAATACTGAAGTAAGTGAAGCGAGAATTTCAGAGTCATTCAAGGGTCGAATGGCCAAATATTCTTCACATCGTTCGATAAAAGACACAGGATCGGTGTCGGCTTCACCTCCAAAATGGGGAAACTCTACTTTTACAGGGGGCAGATATGTGGGTGCAGGTACAGTTTCAGTATTGACTGAAAGATGCTGAGATGCATGGGTCTTCCTCACACCTTGACGTGAAATGGTTGTGTACTGCTCAGGAGCGGGTGTAGCTACCGGAGTTGAGGTTACTGGTACCCAGGATCTTAGCTTGTTATTAATCTGTTGATCTCTCCTTTTTAAACAGTCAACCATAGACTTCCCCAAATCTTGTATACTCAGTTCTAATATTCTTTTAACTCGGTCACACTCCCTCTCGATGTGATATGCCAGCTTTTCCTCCAGAGATCCACACTGAACATCAAGATCTGCTTGCGAACAGCACTGGCTCACCTTCTGAATACAGTCCGCACTGCATTTTTCCAGGTTGACAACTCGTCCTTTTAATTCCTCTATTGCTGCCTGTAGTGACAAGTTCAAGTCAGCTTCTTCCCTTTCATCAGGTGGTAGAGGCTTTGTAGAGCAAGGTTGTGGATCTGCATCTGCAATGGAATCATCCTCTTCAGAATTAATATACAGCTCACTCAATGTATGTATAAGTTCTTTAACAGGTTCTCTACGAGTCACAAATGGACCAGCTGTAAAATCAGGGTTGGGCATACTCTCATCCCTCTCATCAGGACTTAAGTCTTCCATTTCTTATTTTGCACATCAAAGTAGTTAAGAATAAATACAGATATGTCCCTGTTCGGGCGCCATCTATAACTGAATCTCTGTCTCTCCAACAAAAAAACAGCTATACAAATTTTGAAGGAGGGATCAACTGTATTACTTCACACAATACTCAGCTACATCAATAAAGAGTTTTCAAACCCATTTGCTGATTAAGTTCATTTGATATGCAAACATACCATATACAAAATCCACACTTATCAGTGACTCGATTCTTCAGAGATCTCCCTTTACACAATACATGAATAAACCATAGCTGAACAGACCTTCTCCAATCACATCAGTACAAACAATGACCAAACACAAAAAAAACAAAAAAAACAAACAAAACCAAACAACAACAAAAAAAAAAAAAAAAAATAGTAGAAATCAATCAGTAACCCAAAACAAGAAATCACAGAAAGGCTCATCGATGGAAAGAGTACTTGTACTTGTGATAAAGTCCAGACATATAATGTAGGAAATGTCCCATATGCCCTGGCACATCAGTCTCTTCAAGGATAGCACCTCCACATTAATCCCATAGCATGACTTGATGAATAAGGAAAGGAAGCCCATAAACAAAAATCCTTCTACAAAAGAAAACAAACATTCAGAAGAAAGAAAAAAACACTCATAAAATGGTGTGGATGACAACCTCAAAACTACTTTTCACATATACAATTAAGTATAAAAGTCAAATCCATTCAAAATACATCATTTAGTGGTTATAATCAAACATTACTTACAGTTGAGCAGCAAACAACTAAGTTTCCCAACAAGGATGTTCTCTCAGGGCCAAGAAGGAACACAAAGCACACCATGCTGTCCTCTATCTTACTCTACTACTTCCTCATCTTTTATCCCACCCCGGGAGCACACTAGGACCCCTAATGGTGAGGATGAACATTACAGCCACTAGAACCATGTACAGTTCATGACACTGTTACAGCACTTTGATTGACAATATGTTCATGTGGATAGAAAACTAGTGCTAGTGTTTGACAGAACGACTCGATTTTGAATCAGGTTTGCTGTGTTTTGATAGAGTTAGTATGTAGCAATTGAAAAAAACTGTATTGAATGTGCAGAAGAAAAAGAGAAGAAGAAGAAGAAGAAAGTAACAGAATTGCTCATGGCAGACACTGGTCAAATGAGTCCCTTATGCAGAACTATAGTGTCCCTCTTGGTTGAAATCTCTTTCTGGGTGTGTGTGTGTGGTGTTGATGGAGCTCTCATGAGGGTGGGATGGTGTCCACTTGGTAGCTAGTGCCCTGTGCAGACCACATATTTTGTAAATATGGAACAATGGTTGTGGAATCATTGTAGTATAAAGCTTTTACTGAAATGAAAATATGAAATTTGCTGCCATTGATCAACAACAAATCCAACATACATGGTCTCTGGTTATTATGGAAGCTTTTTTTCCACCACAGAATAAAAAAGAATAAAAGGTTATTGTGACTTTTTATCAAAAATATTTTTTATTTTGCAATTGTGAGTTTATATCTCACAATTATGAGTTTTATTATTCTCAGAATTGTGAGATAAAAAGTCACAATTATCTTTTTTTATTTTCTATTTATGGCAGAAATAAGCTTTCCTAGGTTCATCATGTGTAAGGGGGAAAACCATAGAGATGCACAATCCAGCACACATTCTTCCTCCTCTCCTCTAACTCTTCTTCTCACTTGTCCTGATCAAACTTCTCCTCTCCTCCTTCATCAATTCCTCTCCCTCACCCAGATATTATTTTCTCTCTGCTCCTCTGTGTTGTTCTTCATACACACTGAACAAATCCAATTCAAAGAGTCTTTACTGAGACTGGAATCTGCCAAATATTTAAGTGATCTGTTAATTAAAAATACTTATCAATTGTTTCAGTATGTGTTATATGTATATTTTCAATACTTATGAGCTGCTGTTGTTGCAGAAGTATAGGTTTTATCCTATATTTAATGATTGGAACATTAGGTCTTCATTTCTGACTTGCTGTGTTTAAGCATTTGCAAATAAGATGAGAAAGATCCATGATTTTGGTATGAGGTATGCTTATATGAAAAGAAAATTTAAGCATTTTAGAAAAGTGTTAATTGACTGCATTTTGTATGAAAACGACATGAATTGTATTAATAGTATGGCCACAACAGACAGATGTTCTGCTAAATGTGTTTAGAGTTTTGAAAATGTGACTACAGATTGGACAAAAGTATGTTAGCAATTGAAAAAAACTGTAAAGCAGCTTTACAGTGATAACAGGTACATGATAATCAGTAGTGCAAAGAGGGTTCATTTTGGCTCTAAAAGAAAATAGTGTCATTGTTCAGCTGAAATCAGTTCAGTGTTGATTCACTTACATTGTAAAGACCATCAATAATTATGTAAATTACTCTAATTATTTTCCTCTATAAGGAAAGCAGTTCTGCAGAAGACAGTGATGCAATCATCAAGGCTAGCTTAGTTCAGTTCTCATCCAATAATGTCAGTACTGTCAGATCAATAATATTGTTGAATATTAGTGAATATTGTTGAGGACATTTTCCACATCACAGGCAATGTTGTCTCTCGCCAGGCAAAGGGAAAAACCTGAGCCGGATCCAGCCTCGACAGCCTTGTCTCCACACCCCTTGCTCTTTCTCCTCATCATCCTCTTACACATACTCTTCCTCCTCTACTTTTCAGATTGTTTCCATCTATTGTTGGTATCATCATTCAGCACTGTGTCACCTGTGCACTCTGAACTGACCTATATTTTATACAGTTGATTTGATCACATCATTAGAAATAAGTGTGAATAATTTTGAGTCATTGTGTTTAAAGGATGACAACTGTGTTGTAGTTGTGTTTAACTTTTGCCACATGTATTTACCATTTTGCAACACAGTGCAAAATGTGTTTTAGTGAGTAAGAATGTGTTTAGAGTTTTGCAAAAAGAGTGGATGAGATTTGCAAACAGTGTCTTAACTACCTGAACTTGTTTAAGGTTTTGCCTACAAAGTGACTGATTCGACAAATGGGTTTAGGCCACTGAGCATTGGGTTCAGAGAATGGGGTTTAGTGTTTTAGCAATTGTGAAATACTGTAATTAAAAAAAAAAAAGAAGATCTCCAGAACATGCCCCCCAGGTAATTGCATGTGCCGACAACTCTATTATTTCACAAGTTCTCAAAAATAGTTGGGATAATATTTCAACAACAACACATCAGAATATGTTGTAATGCATGATTTCATCAGAGAATGAGTTTATCTAATCCTGTGTGCTTGTTCTTTTGAGAACCTTTAAAATAATAAAGTAATGAGACGTCCAGTATGGTCTGTCGGCACATATAGTTTTAACACATAAGGGACCTTCTGACAAAATGATTGACTGTGACCTCTGACCCTGCCAATAAGAACATCAAACAGGTTCTCCCACTCAGTGATGCACCCACTGAGAATCCTGCTGAAAGTGCCCTAGTTATTGGAAATTATATTACACAGAATGTGAAAACAGAGACACCAGTCACTATAGTCACATGTTTGCCAGGAGCGAGAGCAGCATCAAAGCAAATTTAAAAGTCCTGGCTAATGCTAATTGTAAATAATCTCAAAATTATAATTCATGTCGGCACTAATGATGTTCTACTTCGCCAGTTGGAGATCACTAAAATTAACATTAAATAGATGTGTGAACTCACAAGTACAATGTCAGAAACAGTAATTTGCTCTGGCCCTCTTCCTGTGGAGTGATGAGATAGATAGCAGATTATCATCACTCAATGGCTGGCTGTCTAAGTGGTGTCCGCAGAATAATATAGGTTTCATAGACAATTGGAAAAGTTTATGGGGCAGACCTGACCTGTTGAAAAGAGATGGTATTCATCCCTCCCGGGATGGTGCTGCTCTTCTCTCTAGTAATATGGCACATAATCTTAGAGCTGAAACATGACAAATTAGGGCCCAGGTCAGGAAGAAGACAGACCGGCTAATCTGACGTCTGCTACCTACTTCACGTTACAGAAGTCAGATAATTCGCAACACATAGCAACTCTTACACTTAGATATTATCACATACATGCAGATGAATCTAATGTTTGCTGTCAGTCACCCTACCGGTGTGGATACAGTACTTTGGAAACACCGATTCTATGTCTTGGAAAAATGACTAAAATAAGAATTTTTCCAGAAAATGTCATCTGAACAAGTAAGTAACATGTCTGCCACTTTTGTTCTGACCAACTGACAGGAAAAGCATTAGGCCTACAATATATCTCGCTAACAATAATGATTAATTCTAATGATCGCTTAGCCTGGATCATGCCAAACCATGCAAATTATTATTATTTTTATATTTTGTTCTCAAATTGTTAATGTTAACAACATCAGCATTGCACAACTATGTGTATTTAGAGTGTTTTAGTGTTACCTGTACATTTCAGTTTCTGTAGCCACTCCACATTCCGAAGTCTTTTGTTTTTGACTATGCGTGAATTTCCAGTTGTCACTGATGATTGTCATTTTGACCTTCCTGGATTACAATCTGCCATCGAAATGATAAGTTTAATTATTTCA
Organism: Ancherythroculter nigrocauda; assembly: GCA_036281575.1. NCBI lineage: Eukaryota > Metazoa > Chordata > Actinopteri > Cypriniformes > Xenocyprididae > Ancherythroculter > Ancherythroculter nigrocauda. The sequence goes on along the minus strand of VTFQ01000024.1, from coordinate 32,324,942 downwards.
GCTCGCTGTGAGAAAAGGCAATAAATTATCTGCTACCAGCAGCATCCTCACATGATATAGCCTACTAGCTGGGACTCCTTCTTTATGTAAACAGATGTGACGTAACGACACAAAGACGAACGGCTGATTGCTCGAATTTCCTGCAGAAACCCACCAGTCCCACTCGAATTAGAAAACAATATTATAAGCTTACCATTGTGAATTGAGCTAAAGTAAGGAGATAGTTTTGAACACTGGCTGGTTATGTACTTTTTCAAACATTTATTTTGGATCATTTTTAACCAAAAAAAGTTACGGCTGCAGCTTTAAAAATTGCTTATCGCCCGTAACCAATCAGAGTTGCTGACAATACCCAATTGATGATGCTCCCTTTCTCACTAGAGGTTTGCAGGTGAAGTGAGGAACTGAATATTACACAACAATGGATTGTGAAAAAAGGGACGGATAAATTCAGTGTCTGATGAAGTACTGCAATACAACATTCTGATGTGTTATTAATTAAAAAAAAAAAAAAAAAGATCTCCAGAACATGCCCCCCAGGTAATTGCATGTGCCGACAACTTTATTATTTCACAAGTTCTCAAAAATAGTTGGGATAATATTTCAACAACAACACATCAGAATATGTTGTAATGCATGATTTCATCAGAGAATGAGTTTATCTAATCCTGTGTGCTTGTTCTTTTGAGAACCTTTAAAATAATAAAGTAATGAGACGTCCAGTATGGTCTGTCGGCACATACAGTTGTAACACATAAGGGACCTTATGACAAAATGATTGAATGTGACCTCTGACCCTGCCAATAAGAACATCAAACAGGTTCTCCCCACTCAGTGATGCACCCACTGAGAATCCTGTTGAAAGTGCCCTAGTTATTGGCAATTATATTACACAGAATGTGAAAATAGAGACACCAGCCACCATAGTCACATGTTTGCCAGGAGCGAGAGCAGCATCAAAGCAAATTTAAAAGTCCTGGCCAATGCTAATCGTAAATACTCTCAAAATTATAATTCATGTCGGCACTAATGATGTTCTACTTCGCCAGTTGGAGATCACTAAAATTAACATTAAATAGGTGTGTGAACTCGCAAGTACAATGTCAGAAACAGTGATTTGCTCTGGCCCTCTTCCTGTTCATCGGAGTGATGAGATAGTTAGCAGATTATCATCACTCAATGGCTGGCTTTCTAAGTGGTGTCTGAGTTAGTACTAGCTGCAAATAAAGTCATTCACGAGTTCACACTTACAAATAATCAGATAGCAAAAATGCTGGAGGGCTCCGAGCTCGGTATTTTGGCCTGTACCCATAGTACATAGTACATACCCATAGTATTTCAGGAGAAGTGGATGAATTCACATGTTGTAAATCCGACAGATCTGATTCGCTGTGCGGCGCAAACTAACATGGCAGCGCCCATCGCGCATGCAGTTCAACTAACGCGATCGTTATAAAGGTGTTTAAAAGAGCAAAACACATGCACTTGCACATATTTGACAATCGGAATATCAGATATTTCATGCTATAGTTAACAAATTTGTGAATATTTTGAATAAAAAAGGAAAAATTAAATAAAAGCAGATCATCAGTCATACAGCGCTGTGGTGTGTTTACGTGACAAGCAATGACATGTCACCATGGAAACAATAAAGTGATACATTCTAAATAACGGTCACCTTAAAAAACTCAAGCTGGGGGCTCAGCCAGAATATTTTAAACTTATGTGCAAAAGGGTTAATTGATAATTTAGTGAGAAATCATTAACAGTGTCTTCACATAGATGAATATAATTTATTAATAATAATGACCTATTAATATAGTTAAAGGTAAATTGAGCAAATTTGTTATTTCAGAAGTGTGTATAAAACTGGTAGCCCTTCGCATTAATCAGTACCCAAGAAGTAGCCCTCAGTTTCAAAAAGGTTGGTGACCCCTGACACAGATAAATGCCAACACCTCTGTTGGAGTTTGTTGGATCAGGATGCAGCCTGAGACACAGCTAGTGTGATACGTATGCGATACCCCTGTAGTTTGTCTTCACTCGACTGAACATGTTTAAACTGTGTTTGTTGTCTTATAGGAATGTCTGAGCAGTGTGGTATGGTTTTCCAACAATCTCTGACATAATCTGACGTGGTCACGAACCGTTGCCATGATGATGAGGCAAGTCCCTTGCAAATATTGCAGTTTGATCGTGCCGGTGCATTACGCACACACAACAAAGCACTGCAAATGTGACTGTAGTACAAATAATGTTCTTAAGTCTAGGAAGGAAGGGGACAGGGTCGGTGGTCAACTGCTGACTGAGCTTTATTTCAAGATTTAGACATGTCCAACAAAAACTATGCAAGGCACAACAGCAAAACAAAATAATCCACAAAGGGCATCACTCCAGTCACGGCATATACAATCCACAAAGGGCTTCACTCCTGGTCACGGCATGTACAATCCACAAAGGGAGCGTGGTCCGAACAGAGATTGAATTCCCGTCCCAGGAGATAATAGCGGAGGGTGAGGACGGCCCACCTAATAGCCAAACACTCGTTCTCAATGGTGCTGTACTTAGCTTCCCTCTTCGAGAGCTTACGGCTAATGTACAGCACCGGCCGTTCCTCTCCTTCTATCTCCTGGGACAGGACAGCACCCAGCCCTCTGTTCGACGCGTCAGTCTGCAACAGAAAAGGGAGAGAAAAATCAGGAGAGTGAAGCAATGGCCCGCCACATAGAGTTCACCCCACCTGGGTGAAGGCCTGCTGGCACAGCTCCGTCCACTGGACCGTATCTGGCGCATCCTTTTTAGTTAGATCAGTCAACGAGCTGGTGAGGGCCGAATAATTAGGAACAAACCTCCTATAATATCCCGCCAGCCCGAGGAACTGTCTAACCTCCTTTTTGGTCTTGGGGCGCGGACAGGTCGCAATCGCTGCCGTCTTATCAATTTGGGGACGCACCTGTCCATGCCCCAAGTGGAAGCCCAGATACCTTACTTCCACGCGCCCAATCGCACACTTCTTCGGGTTGGCCATGAGCCCGGCTCCCCTCAGCAATCTCAGGACGGCCCTCAAATGCTGCATATGCCGCTGCCAGTCATTACTGAAGATAATAATATCGTCCAGATAGGCAGCAGCATATGCAGCATGGGGCCGCAAAATTTTATCCATGAGACGCTGGAAGGTAGCGAATTGGTGTAATCCAACGGCGTCGTGAAAGCTGTCTTTTCTTTGGATAATGGCGACAAGGGGATCTGCCAATACCCTTTCGATAAGTCCAGTGTTGAATAAAATCGAGCCGTACCTAGCCGGTCAAGCAACTCGTCCACCCGAGGCATTGGATACGCGTCGAATTTCGACACTGCGTTCACCTTGCGGTAGTCCACACAGAACCGAACTGAGCCGTCCGTCTTGGGAACCAAAACTATCGGGCTCGCCCAGTTACTGCTGGACTCTTCTATTACTCCCATTTCAAGCATAGCCTCTAATTCTGCCTGAACTACATTTTTCTTGTGTTCAGGCAATCTATACGGCCGGCTGTGAACCACCACGCCCGGCTCTGTCTCGATGTGGTGCTGAATGAGGTTTGTACGGCCCGGTAGGGGAGAAAACACGTCTGCAAACTCTGCTTGTAACTTGGATAAATCAGTGAGCTGCGAGGGCGAGAGGTGATCTCCCCCCGGGGCCAGAGCGAGGGACTGTTTTTTGACACTCGCCTCTGGCCCGAGATCATCCTCTCCGCTAATCACCGTCGCCAGCACCACTGACTCCGCCTCATTCCATTTTTTAAGGAGATTGAGGTGTTAAACCTGACGTGCTCCTCTCCTATCGGAACGCACAACCTCATAATCGAGCTCACCGACTTGTCGTGTCACCACAAATGGTCCTTGCCACTTTGCAAGTAATTTCGAGCTTGAAGTGGGAAGCAATACAAGTACTTTATCTCCCAGTGAAAATTTGCGTAAGTTAGTTCCTCTGTCATACAGCTGGCTCTGTCTGTGCTGGGCTTGTAACAAATTCTCCATAGACAGCCGCCCCAACGTGTGTAGTTTTGCTCTCAAGTCCAGCACATACTGAATTTCATTTTTGGCCTGAGATGGTCCGTCCTCCCAAGTCTCTCTAATACCCCACGGGGCTTGCGGGACCTCTCGCACTGCAAATAACCACTTATCCCAATTTTTGGCGTCCTCTTGAACGAATTTACGAATCATGGATTTAAGCGTGCGATTAAACCGTTCAACCAGCCCGTCCGTTTGTGGGTGAAAGACGCTGGTACGCACAGATTTAATGCCCAACAATTCGTAAAGTTCGCGTAACGTGCATGACATAAACGCCGTGCCCTGATCAGTGAGGATTTCTTTCGGAATCCCCACTCGGGAGATTAAACTAAACAGTGCATCCGCAACACTTTTAGCGGAAATGTTGCGGAGTGGCACTTCTTCAGGATATCGCGTTGCATAATCCACAATGACTAATGCAAAGCGATGCCCTCCTGCTGATCGCTCTAATGGCCCGATGAGGTCCATACCAATTCTTTCGAAGGGGACCTGCATTAATGGGAGGGGGCGCAACAGCGCTTTTGGGGTGGCTGGTGGGTTAACCAACTGACATTCCCGACAAGACGTGCACCACCTGTGCACATTCTCGTGAATGCCCGGCCAAAAGAATCGGGTCATGAGACGATTTAGTGTTGCCGTTTGTCCTACATGCCCAGCCATCGGATTAGAATGAGCCGCGTGGAAAAGCATTTCCCTGCGGCTCCTCGAAACTAATAATTGTGTCGTATCTTCTTTTGTCTGATCGCATTTATGATCGCAAAATACAGATAAGAAAGTGGACGCCCAGGCTGGAGAGGCTGACCGTCAATGGTGCTGACCTTTTCAAATGCATTTTTTAGCGTCTCATCCTGAGACTGCTCCAGGGGAAAGTCATTGCGATCCGAAAGAATAAGTCTTCCAATTTCGCTCTGTTCCCCTGAAGCTGAACTCACTGGTCCCTGATCAGTCTCTCCCGCCTGGACGCGCACCTCCTGATCCCGTGATTTTTCCCCCAAAGAGGCATCCGAGCATAAACACCCCAATAATTTATTAAATGCAGGCCAATTCGTACCCAAAATTATCGGATGCCGGAGGTGCGGGTTAACTGCCACCTCCACACTATGCTTTTGACCCCTAAATTGAATGATGACGGGCACTAACGGATATTTCACCACATCCCCGTGCACACACCTCACCTTAACCAAGCGGCCTGTATCCAATGCCCCGGAAGAAATCAGGCTTTGATGCACCGAGGTTTTGTTACATCCTGAGTCCACCAAAGCCTGATAGGTACCCTCCTTGACACTCACAGGTATTTGGTACTCGCCAGCTTGACCGGGGGCAGGCTGCAGATCGTCCGGGACCCGGATCAACGTCCCAACCTCCATCACTGGACACCTGTCCACAAAGTGCTCCGGGTCCCCGCAACGCCAACAGGCCGGCCCGGCAGCAGGGAGTCTCGCCCCCCTGGGTGGGGCTCTTGGTCCATAATACGAGCCCTGTTCAGCTCCACACCGCCCCCGGGGCGGAACACATGGCGGGCCGGGCGGACGAGACCTGGGTAGAGGGACAGGTTTAGAGAGTGTTACGTTCCATGATTGTGTCATTGGTGTATATATTCTGTCCTGTGTGCTGTTTTTTTTGGTAGTCTAAGTAGTTTTACTCCTTAACTAGTCAGAGGGTACTTTTGTTTGTTATTTTGGCAATACCCCCTCCTGAAGTCTCTTTTGCTTCCTTTTGATTAACTTTTTTACTTTGTCTAAAAATATCTTTTGTTAATAAACCCTTTTGTTGAGCTTCAACTTGTGTCTGTCGTGCAGGGCAGGGGACGGGCACACTCACTCACCCCAACATTCCATGTTATTTTATTTTTTCACAAATTGGGGGCTCGTCCATTGTTTATAATACTAAAAACTAGCTTGTGTGGTATTGTAAATTTAAAACTGTTGTGTAACCCTGAGGTTTCTACTGAAACTTTAACAAAGGGTAAATTGGGAATTTATTTTGAACATTTGAAAGTGAACTTATATTTTGTTTTGCTTAAAGTTTGGCTGTTTTCTTTTTTTGGTAGGGGCGGAGTGGTTGTACTCTGTGAGATGGAGTTTGATTTGATTGAGTTTACCCTTGCTCCCTCAGTAGAGGTTTTTTAATCGCTGCCGTAAGAAAGACTTGGTGTTAATTGCTGAGTTTTATAATATCTCCCTGTCTAAAGACTTGACAAAGTCAGTTTTAAAAGATCAGCTGTACATTGAATTGGTTAACGCTGGCATTTTTCCTGCTGATTCACAAACTGAAGTAGAGGAAGAGAAGGAAGAAGAAAATGTCTTATCTGAAACTAGTCCTACAGCTGTTCCTCATAGCACTGAATCTAGAATGGATCCTTTGCTAGCAATAAAATTAAAAGAGCTTGAGTTAGCTATTAAAAAGCAGGAGGCAGGAGCATGAAACTCAAGTTGTTCAACTCCGTGCTGTTGAAGTTAAGGCTCACCGAGATATCAAACTGCGAAGCTTACAGATAGAAGCAGAATCTGCACGCCGTAAGCCTGTGCCAACTCCACGTTCCAGACCTTCCTCACCTGTTTTGGCAAGTATTCCAGTGCAGAATAGCACAGTCAATTTTGATAGTGTAAATGATGCTCAAACTTCCTTTGATGTAGCGAAGTATGTTAAACTGGTACCTCCATTTCGAGAAGCTGAGGTAGATGCTTACTTCATAGCCTTTGAGCGCATTGCTACAAAACTAGGCTGGCCAAAAGATATGTGGGGTTTACTGCTTCAATGTAATTTTGTAGGTAAGGCCCAGGAGGTATGCTCTGCGTTACCAATTGAACAGTCCTTGGATTACGACATCATAAAAGCTGCAGTATTGCGTGCATACGAACTCGTCCCCGAAGCATATCGTCAGCGCTTTCGAGGCACAACAAAAACAGTCAAACAAACATTTGTTGAGTTTGCTCGAGAAAAGAGAGTCTTGTTTGAGAAGTGGTGTCTGGCTAGTAAGGTTACCAGTTTTGAACAACTGCAAGAACTCATTTTGCTTGAAGAGTTTAAAAACTGCCTGCCTGAGAATATTGTAGTTCATCTGAATGAGCAAAAGCTAAGTTCTCTCTCTGAAGCCGCAGTGGTAGCTGATGAGTTTGCACTTACACACAGGTCAGTATTTTCTTCTACACGTCAGTTTAGACGCCGGAATTTTGTGAATGAGCAAACTGAAAGAATGTCACCTGTTCTTTCCTCTGAGAAAACCGAGAAAGAGAAGCCAATGCTGAAACGCTCTGATGGCAAACGCGTCTGTTTTTATTGCCTAGATCCAGGTCACCTGATATCTGACTGCAAAGCATGGAAACGGAAGTTTGCTGCTGAAAAATCAAAGAGTGTAGCTTTTGCTCAGGCTGGTTCTGTCTCTGACCACTCATTTCCACAGCTCCAGAATTCTGGTTACCAACCCTTCCTGTTAACTGGCTCTGTGTCTCTTTCAGCTGACTTACCTGGCCGACCTGTATCCATCCTGCGAGACACTGGGGCAGCTCAGTCCTTTATTCTTGCTGACACCTTACCTTTCTCATCCAAAACGTACTCTGGTGCAGATGTTCTAGTTCGGGGAATTGAACTAGGCTGTGTTAATGTACCATTGCATACTGTCTACCTGAAATCTGATTTGGTCACAGGTCCCGCTCACATTGGAGTAAGGACCGAACTGCCAGTGGAGGGCGTAAGTCTCATCCTTGGAAATGACCTGGCTGGAGGTAAAGTGTTCCCTTGTCCTGTTGTAGTAGATAAGCCTGATGTGTCAGGACAACCAGATGTTGCTGCTCATTTCCCTGCTGCTTTCCCTGCCTGTGCTGTTACTCGAGCACAAGCTCGAAAATTGGATGATGTTGTGAACCTCACTGATTCATTTATGAACCCCGTCTCAGATGTCTCACAGTGCACGCTGTTCATTAAACCTGAATTGTCTCCCTCTGTTGAAAATGCTAGCTCTGAACCGGCCACAACTTCCATAGAAGCTGGAAAGGAGAGGTTAACTGCTGCACAAAAGGCTGATCCATCTTTGTCATTCTGTCTAGATGCTGCTGTCAATCTGGAAAAAGCCCCTGGTGGTCCAGTTAATTATTATTGGGATGATGGTGTACTCATGAGACGTTGGCAACCGCAAGTGAATGGTGATGTGTTAGCTGTGCATCAGCTTGTTCTACCTTCTGTCTACCGCCCTCAGGTGCTGAAGTTGGCACATGAGCACCCCCTGTCTGGTCACCTTGGCATCACTAAAACTTATAAGCGCATCTTAAAGTACTACTTCTGGCCTGGGCTGAGGAATAGTGTAGTGAAGTACTGTCGAGCTTGCCATGAGTGCCAAATTTCAGGTAAGCCTAACCAGACTGTTCCTTCTGCTCCTCTTCATCCTATACCAGTGATGAGTGAACCATTTGAACGCTTAATCTTGGATTGTGTTGGACCCTTGCCCAAGTCAAAGTCGGGGCATCAGTATATTTTAACTCTGATGTGTGCTGCTACAAGGTTCCCAGAAGCTGTTCCCTTACGTTCCTTGAAAGCTAATGTTATAGTCAAAGAGATCATCAAGTTCTGTTCGACATTTGGACTACCAAAGGCCATACAAACTGACCAGGGCTCCAATTTCACCTCAAAGCTGTTTGCTCAAGTTTTGAAAGAGTTAGGAGTTTCTCACCAAATGTCTAGTGCCTATCACCCAGAGTCACAAGGGGCATTGGAGCGTTTCCACCAGACTCTAAAGTCTATGCTCCGTACATACTGTGTGAGTACTGGTAAAGACTGGGCAGAAGGTTTGCTTTTGCTGCTGTTTGCTGTCAGAGAAACTGTCCAGGAGTCATTGGGATTTAGTCCATCTGAACTTGTTTTTGGTCACACAGTTCGTGGACCACTTAAGCTTCTTCGTGAACAGCTGACATCAGAAACACCACTTGCCACCAACCTGTTGGACTATGTCAGTAACTTCCGTGAACGACTGCATAGAGCGTGTGACGTTGCTAAGGCTCATCTCTCATGTATACAGACCAAAATGAAGGCAAGGTTTGATAGAAAGACTACCAAGCGCAGTTTCCAGCCTGGTGATCAAGTGCTTGTCTTAATCCCTGTTCCGTCCTCTGCACTACATGCTAGATTTGCTGGTCCCTACAACATTGAGAAAAAGATGAGTAAGACTGACTATGTAATTTCTACCCCAGATCGTAGGAGAAAAAGCAGAGTTTGTCACATTAATATGTTAAAATCTTATGTAGGTAAGTGTGAAGCAGAAGTTACATCTGATAGGGAAGATGTGTTCGTTAATTCTGCTGCTGTGGTGCCTGCTGCTCTTTGCTCTCCTGTTGATGACCCGGATGTGGGTAAATTACCTGTTGAACGCTTCCAGAATTCAACTGTATTAGGTCAACTTGATGACTACCTTGCATACTTGCCTCAGGGTCAAAAAGAAGCTCTTATTCAGTTGATTAATAAGTACCCTTTGCTCTTTTCTGATGTTCCTGGCAGAACCTCTCTAATAAAACATGACATCGATGTAGGTAATAGTCCCCCTATTAAGCAACACCCGTACCGTGTTAACCCTCAAAAACGTGAAGTGATGAGAAAGGAGGTTGAGTATCTTTTAAAGCATGGTCTTGCCACACCTAGCCATAGTCCTTGGAGCTCTCCTTGCTTATTAGTGCCTAAACAAGACTCAACGTTCCGTTTTTGCACAGATTATCGCAAAGTAAATAGTGTGACAAAGCCCGATTCCTTTCCTCTGCCCAGAATGGAGGATTGTGTAGATAGAATTGGTAGTGCACACTTTGTGACCAAGCTTGACCTGCTGAAAGGTTATTGGCAAGTGCCATTAACGACCCGTGCCTCTGAGATCTCTGCCTTCGTGACCCCAGATAATCTGCTGCAGTACTCCGTTATGGCCTTCGGGATGCGCAATGCTCCCGCAACATTCTAAAGATTGATGCAACGAGTGTTGTCAAAAATCCCCAACTGTGAAGCCTACTTAGATGATGTTGTAATTTACTCTGACACTTGGGATGAGCATCTAAGTAGCCTTGATAAAGTGTTTAGTGCATTGGCCGACGCTTCACTAACCCTTAACCTGCTTAAATGTGAGTTTGCAAAAGCAGTTGTTACCTATTTAGGTAAAAAGGTAGGTCAGGGTCAAGTTAAACCTGTGGAAGCTAAGGTAGCAGCCATCTTGGACTTTCCTCCACCTCGCAACAAAAGAGAGTTGCGGCGATTCCTGGGAATGGTAGGATACTACCGGAGCTTCTGTAAGAACTTCGCTACAGTGGTCACTCCTTTGACTGACCTACTTAGTACAGCCAAGAAGTTTTTTTTGGTCCCCTGAAAGTGAGTCTGCCTTTAACGCTGCCAAGGATCTTTTAAGTAGTGCTCCTGTACTTTTTGCTCCTTGTTTCACTCTCCCATTTAAGCTGCAGGTAGATGCCAGTTCCTCAGGTGCTGGAGCGGTGTTACTGCAGGAAGATGCTTGTGGCATAGAACATCCTGTAAGTTACTTTTCTAAAAAGTTCACCAGTCCACAGCAAAAGTACAGTACAATTGAGAAGGAAGCCTTAGCCTTGGTATTGTCTTTGCAACACTTTGAAGTTTACCTTGGTGGTAGCAGTCATCCCATCACTGTCTATACTGACCATAATCCTCTTGTTTTCCTGGATCGGATGCGAAATTCAAATCAGCGCCTAATGAGGTGGTCACTCACTATTCAAGAATACAATTTAAACATCCAGTATTGTAAAGGCTCTGAGAATATTGTAGCTGATGCCCTTTCGAGAGTACATTCAGCTGTAGAGTAAGCTGTAAGTTTTGTACAGTTTATTTTCAAGGCATTATTTGATGCTTGAAAACTTATGGGTGGGGGTGTTACGTTCCATGATTGTGTCATTGGTGTATATATTCTGTCCTGTGTGCTGTTTTTTTTTTTTTCTTTTCTCTGTGTGTCTCTCTGCTACTCTACTAGGTGCTGGGGGGAGAGAGAGAGATCTAGTTGATTGGTCACACCTGGGGCTCGTTGTGGCTACATGCTGAAAAGAAGCTCCCAGAGTTACTCAAACTGAAGCCTGCCTTCCAGAGTGTTGTGTTCCTCTCCTGCTCTGCTTGTTGCTCTGTGTTGTGTGATTAATTGTGTGAGACGGTGAAGCTTTTCCACAAAGCTAATAGGCTTATTGTAGCCTGAGTTTTGGTCACCTAGTCATTGTTGCTGTCATCTACATGCTCAAACGTGTTGGAAGCTGTAGGGAGGTGGGTGCCTATTTGATTTTTGTAATAAGTTTTCTCCTGTTTTTGGCTAGTTAGGGAGTTAGTGTACTTTTCTGTTGTTTATTTGTTTTCTTTTGGTAGTCTAAGTAGTTTTACTCCTTAACTAGTCAGAGGGTACTTTTGTTTGTTATTTTGGCAATACCCCCTCCTGAAGTCTCTTTTGCTTCCTTTTGATTAACTTTTTTACTTTGTCTAAAAATATCTTTTGTTAATAAACCCTTTTGTTGAGCTTCAACTTGTGTCTGTCGTGCAGGGCAGGGGACGGGCACACTCACTCACCCCAACATTCCATGTTATTTTATTTTTTCACTGTTACTCCCCTTTTCCCTAGACAAACTTTATGCCTGGGACATAACAAGAGAGAGGGGGAATTAAAAGAAGGAGAGAGAGAGGCAGATGGTAGAGGTTCGCCGACCCCTTGGCACGCCACCATGTGGTCCTCCGCCAGATCGATGGCTGAGTCCAGCGACGTGGGGCGGTGGCACTGGACCCACTCGGCGGTTTTCTTGGGGAGCCGAGTGATAAACTGCTCCAGTACCACGCGATCGATAACCCGGTCCACATCGCTTCCCTCAGCCAGTAGCCATTTGCGGCATGAGTCCCGGAGCTGTTGGGCCAACACGAAGGGCCGGCCGGACTCGCCCAGGTCCAGGGAGCGGAAGCGTTGACGATGTTGCTCTGGGGTCCGGCCGACCCGCTGGACGATGGCCCATCGAAGATCGTCAAAGACCAGGAGGTTCTCTGCTGGCAGTTGCTGCGCCGCCACCTGTGACTCCCCCGAGAGTAGGGGGACCAGTCTCATGGACCATTGGTCCCGCGGCCAGCCACTTGCCTCGGCTGACCGCTCGAATAAGTCGAGGAAGGCCTCGGGGTCGTCAGATGGCCCTATTTTATTAATTGGCAGGTGGGTAGGCGCAGTCAGGCGCCCGATGGTCTCCTGCTGAACCTCCCGGTCAATCCAGCTCTGGAACCTCTCGCGGTCCTCCTGCTGGGCATGCACGATGGCTTGAAAGCGGCGTTCTTGGTCGGTGCGCAGGTCCAGCAGGGCCTGATGTTGCTCCTGATGCAGGACCGCGAGGGACGCGATGACTTCCGCAAATGTCGACGGGGAGGATTAAGATTGCATGGCAGCGGCCACCCAGCTTCCTTCCCGGGTTTCGGCACCAGTGTAGTACAAATAATGTTCTTAAATCTAGGAAGGAAGGGGACAGGGTCGGCGGTCAACTGCTGACTGAGCTTTATTTCAAGATTTAGAAATGTCCAAAAAAACTGTGCAAGGCACAACAGCAAAACAAAATAATCCACAAAGGGCTTCACTCCAGTCACGGCATATACAATCCACAAAGGACTTCACTCCTGGTCACGGCATGTACAATCCACAAAGGGCTTCACTCCAGTTTGTCGTGCACCAGCGGCTCAGTCAGCAGTTCCCCTCTCTCTCACCGACTCCTGCTTCTCGCGGCGTTTTAACCTATCTCCGCGCCAATTACTGAAATGAGAAACAGGTGTTCGTGATTTACATTTAACTCGCTCACTCACCAAAGATCTCCCGATGCTCTCTCCCGCCGCAGACCTCGCTGAACCACGCCCCCCTCGCCACAGTGACATTGCAGTTTGTTCATTATTAAAATAATACAGTTGAACAAACATATGTCATAATTTCTATTTAGAACCTTCTCACTGTAATTCATAACTGCACGTTTATGATGAACAATGTATTAAAGTGATCATTTTATTACAAACAGAGTACATTTTATGTAAAAAATAACATGGTAACACTACAATAAGGTTTATAAAGGTGTTAGTTAATGACTAACAAATAATTTTGTGGTTGTCCCACTTCAGGTCCTGGGAGATGGTGGTGCCCAGGAACCTGAATGACTCCACTGCTGCCACACTGCTGTTCATGATGGTGAGTGGGGGGAGAGCAGGGGGGTTTCTCCTAAAGTCCATGATCATCTCCACTGTCTTAAGCGTGTTGAGCTCCAGGTTGTTAAGACTGGACCAGACAGCCAGCTGTTCAACCTCCAGTCTGTAAGCAGACTCGTCACCGTCCCGGATGAGGCCGATCAGTGTGGTGTCATCTGCAAACTTCAGGAGCTTGACAGAGGGGTCTTTAGAGGTGCAGTCGTTGGTGTACAGGGAGAAGAGCAGTGGGGAGAGGACACAGCCCTGAGGGGCACCAGTGCTGATGGTGAGGGTGCTGGATGAGAATTTTCCCAGCCTCACTAGCTGCTGCCTGTCTGTCAGGAAGCTGGTGATCCACTAAAAGACAGAGGTGGGTACGGAGAGCTGAGTTAGTTTGGGCTGGAGGAGTGATGGGATGATGGTGATAAAAGCATAGCTGAAGTCCACAAACAGGATCCTCACATAAGACCCTGGTCTGTCCAGATGCTGGAGAACATAATGCAATCCCATATTGACTGCATCATCCACAGACCTGTTTGCTCAGTAAGCAAACAGCAGGGGGTCCAGTAGGGGTCCAGTGATGTCCTTCAGATAAGCCAGAACCAGTCTTTCAAATGACTTCATGGCCACAGACGTTAGAGCCACAGGTCTGTAGTCATTTAATCCAGTAATTTTGGGTTTCTTTGGGACGGGGATGATGGTGGAGCGTTTGAAGCATGAGGGGACTTCGCACAGCTCCAGTGATCTGTTGAAGATCTGTGTGAAGATGGGGGCCAGCTGGTCAGCACAGGTTTTCAGACAGGCTGGTGAAACGCTGTCTGGGCCTGGTGCCTTTCTTCTCTTGTTCTTTCTGAAGACCTGGCGCACGTCATCTTCACTGAACTGAATTGCAGGTGTGGGGGGGACGGGGGTTGTTGGAGGTGTGAATGGTGATTTTTCAAACCTGCAGTAAAACTCATTCCGATCATCTGCCAGTTGTTGATTCTCCACAGAGCTGGGGGATGGTGTCTTGTAGTTGGTGATGTCTTTCCACACTGAAGCTGTGTCATTAGAAGAGAACTGATTCCGAAGTTTATCAGAATAATTCCTCTTTGCCACTCTGATCTCCTTTTCCAGTGTGTATTTGGCCTGTTTGTACAAGACTCTGTCCCCTTTTCTGCGAGCATCTTCTTTGGCCTGACGGAGCTGGCTGAGTTTTGCAGTGAACCAGGGTTTGTCGTTGTTGTAAGATAAATGAGTCTTTGTAGGAATGCACAGATCCTCACAGAAACTGATATATGAAGTAACAGTCTCTGTGAGCTCGTCCAGATCGGTGGCAGCAGCTTCAAAAACAGTCCAATCAGTCCATTCGAAACAGGCTTGTAAAGCCCGCTCTGTTTCGCTGGTCCATCTCTTTACAGTCTTTGCTACAGGTTTAGCTGATTTCAGTTTCTGCCTGTAGGTTGGTATGAGACGAACTAAACAGTGATCAGAGAGCCCCAAAGCTGCCCGTGGGACAGAGTGATATGCATCCTTTATTGCTGTGTAACAGTGATCCAGTGTATTACTGTCTCTGGTGGGACAAGTAACATGCTGTCTGTATTTGGGCAGTTCACGTGAGAGAATCGCTTTATTTAAGTCCCTGAGAATGATTAGAACAGAGTCCGGGTGTTGTTGCTCGCTCTCTGTTATCATATCAGCGAGTATCTGTAAAGCCGAGCTCACTTGCGCTTGCGGAGGAATGTAGACACTCACCAGAATGAACGAGCAAAACTCCCGCGGCGAATAGAACGGTTTGCAGTTAATGAAGAGTGTTTCAAGATCGGGACAGCACATCTTCTTTAACACAGTTACATCCGAACACCACCTTTCATTCATGTAAAAGCACATCCCGCCGCCGCGTGATTTCCCCGTTGATTCTGCGTCGCGATCTGATCTAAACAGCTGAAAGCCCGGCAGACTTAACACACTGTCCGGAATGGCGTTGTTCAGCCAGGTTTCCGTGAAGCACAGAGCAGCCGAGTTCGAAAAATCCTTATTTGTCTGGGAGAGCAGAAGGAGTTTGTCCGTTTTGTTGGGCAGAGAGCGGAGATTCGCCAGATGGATGCTTCTTAATCCGCGCTGTCCGAGCTTCACGAGGGCGCCGGCGCGCTTTCCCCGTCTGCGCGTCCTGAAGTGTCTAAACAGCACTGCCACTCCGCCGACTACAACATTCAACAAAACATCTGAATAATCGAAATCCGGTAAAAGATTTTGTGGTGTGTACTGCCGAATGTTCAGCAGTTCATCCCTGGTAAAACTGATGGTGTTTGAAAAACAAAAAACAGGAAAAACTAACAAAAACAGTACAAACACTGAAGAGCTAAGCACTGTGGCTGCCATGCGCGGCGCCATCTTGAGCACGATATGGGCAGTTTATGGGCAGTTCTACAGCATCTGGGTCTAGGATTGAGTTTCATAAACATGATAAAAGTTCTGTACACCAATCCAGCAGCCTCTGTTCTCACAGGTTCTGTTTGCTCTAACCCATTCTTCATACATCGAGGTACTCGTCAGGGTTGCCCGCTTTCTCCTCTGTTATTTGCCTTATCCTTGGAACCCTTAGCTCAAGTGGTCCGACGATCTGAAACTATTTCTCCCATAATTATAAGGAATACTCATCATCGTATATTATTGTTTTTGGAGAAGCCGTCACATTCTATTCCTCATGTATTGAATTTATTTGACCATTTTAGATCTCTCCCTGGGTTTAAAATTAATTGGAGTAAGTCATGTCTACTTCCCCTTAATTCTAAATTTGATCCCATTTCCCTTTCTGTATCTATTACATTAGTTCAAAACTTTAAGTACTTGGGGATAGATGTTTTTCCTTCCCTGTGTAACCGTATGCTTCTGTGGTCTGCGTTGTGTTTGGAATGAGTGAAGAAAGACAGGAGATCGCCGGATTGAGTCTGCATAGAGAATGTATTTTTATATAGACAGGCCTTCACGGCAGCCTCAGCTCACACATCAGTAACACTCTTTCGTTCAGGAGAAAGACGGAAAAGACGACAGCGAAGACGAAAACCAACACAAAGCAAAAGAGAAAAGACAGAAACGGAGAAATCGCAGTAACTCCGTACACTTAAACTTATACAGGGCAGAGCATTAAACACAACAGTATAAGCTTAAAAACACAAACATATGGTTCGTCAGTGCATACCTGCATAGAGAATGTATTTTTATATAGACAGGCCTTCACGGCAGCCTCAGCTCACACATCAGTAACACTGCCAATAAAGATAACAATCCCAAATATACCAATCCACAACAATGAAACATATATGTTAAATATATCTTACATCTGTGATTATCTAACAAAATAAATAAAAACAACTTAAACATTGTGTATTTCTGTGTGTGCATTATTTTCAACTTGTGCTAACAGCTGATCTGTAGCATGGAACACAGCATACCTCTTTCGTTCAGGAGAAAGACGGAAAAGACCACTAAAAGAGCAATACAGCAGGTATGGCTGCCTGGGCTGAACCACTTTGTTGTAAAAGGAGGGGGGGGAAGAAACCATCACCTCCTTACAGACCCTTTTTAATGTATTTTTATAAACACTGTTTTAAACAATTGTAGAATAGTATTGAATGCATATTAACAGGAAAATCTTGTGAAATAAAACAATTTTAACCTTGTTACACTCACCCCCACTGATTTCACTAGATTTTGCGTAACATCATGAACAGCACACAAAAGAGTAATTCACCATCAAAATGAAACAAAATAAAATAAAATAAAATAAAATCTTACACAAAATATTCAACTCTACAGTTAAATTACTCAGCAGTCAGGTGTAACCCCCAAACATACAGACTGAAGAAAGTCTACCAACAATATTGCTGTCCACTGAAGGACTAGGAAAGGCAAAGGTTAGCTACTCCTTTACCCAACCATAGGAAGACATGCCATATACACATCTTATCAATAGATTACATCCAAGATTGCATAATTGTCTATCTTAATAGACTACACACAAACGTGAAGTATTCCTTTTTAAGGAAATTTAAAGTGAAAAACACCTGAAGAAAAAAAAAAAAAAAAAAAAAAAAAAAAAAAAAAAAAAGTCATACACGATCTCTGTATCAAGTCATTTCGTTTTCTCAAATGATATTCACAATGAATAGGTTATACATAGTCTGAATGAGCCTATTTAACGGCTTTACCAGTCTTAACAGACTATACCCCATTACATCTTATTCCTCTTTAAGAAAATATAAAACAGAAAATGCATCAATAGATAGAGTAACCACAGAACAAACAAACAAACAAAAACATCAAACAAAAACTCATACAAAATGAGTAACCATCTACCAATAACTCATAACATCATCTAGTTTTTCCCAACAAGATTCTTAACAAATTGACTAGACATAGTCTGAATGAGCCTATTTAACGGCTTTACCAGTCTTATCAGACTATAGACAATTACATATTCCTCTTTAAGAAAATATAAAGCAGAAAATGCATCAAAAGGCATAGTAACAACAGAACAAACAAAAACATCAAACAAAAAGGTCATACAAAAATGAGAAACCATCTACCAATAACTCATGGTATCATTTTGTTCTACCCAAAAAGATTCTTGACAAATTGACTAGACATAGTTTGAATGAGCCTATTTAACGGCTTTACAAGTCTTCCATGTCTAGTACGATAACCCTCACTCTGATCAGGTCTTTTCACTGACAACTCTGTCTTTCCAGAGGTAGATGATTGTACAGTAGGAAAAGGCTCATCAACTGGGCTTTCTTCAACTGCCTTAACCTCAGTGTTACACTCCTCACATAAAGTGACACCCGTTACAGAATCATCCTGATTCCCATCTCTGTATTTAGAAGAGTCACAAACACCTTTATCACAGTCCACATGGAAGTCAACATCAGCAAGAGTAACATCACACTCACTGGTAGCAGATGTGACCAACTCCCCTTCAACTTCTACACCATCACTTGCCTGAGCAGTATCCTCACACATCACATTCTGCTCATCCAATTCATCTCTGTTTGCTACAGAGCTGCTAGAGAGGTCAGCAACCCACTGTATAGTTCTTTCTTCTGCAAGCTGCTCAAAACTAGAGTCCTCAGGTTCATCACCACTCAAACTGGATAACTGTTCCTCGACAGCGTCTGCATCAAGCAATGGCAGGAAGTCAACCGGCATAATCAGGTTCCTATGAACGGTTTTAACAACACCAGAAGGGCTTCTGAGTTTGTACGTGTTCAGCAAGGGATTTTTGTCGATCACTACATAAACTGCACTCTCCCAACGATCTGCCAGTTTCTTTTTACCTCTTTCGCCTTTGTTGGCCAATAAAACTCTTTGACCAGTGTCAACTGGTTGGCCCTTACTCCTTCTGTTATACATTTCTGCTTGCCTACGTTGTTGTTTTTCTGAATGTGACTGTGCAAGTTTCATAGCTTCGCAGAGGTCTTGCTTGAGTGACTGCACATACTTGTCAATGTCAACTGTTTCTCCATTCAAAAGTACAGGTTCAAACATAAGGTCAACAGGTAGTCTCGGAGTACGGCCGTACATGAGAAAGAAGGGCGAAAACCCTGTTGTTTCATGAACTGTACAATTATATGCAAAAGTCAAGGTGTTTAACATTTGCGGCCATCTGACTTTCGATCTGGGGGGCAGTGCACGGATCATGTTACCAAGAGTGCGATTCATCCTCTCCACCTGGCCATTACCCATTGGGTGGTACGGTGTGGTGTGCGTCTTGTCAATACCAGCCAACTGACACAGCTCCGCAATCAACAAACTCTCAAAATTGGCACCCTGGTCAGAGTGAATGCTAACAGGAAAACCATATACGCAAAAGAAATTATTCCAAAGAACCCGTGCCACTGTCCTTGCAGATTGATTAGGACAAGGATATGCACACGCCAACTTCGTGAAATGGTCAGTGACTACTAAAACGTCAACAGACTTATTGTTGTGGTTTTCAGCTGACCAAAAGTCTATACAGACTAATTCGAGTGGTGACGAAGTGGTAATGGAAACTAATGGGGCCCTAGCCTCTGGCTCAGGAGCTTTACTCACAATGCATCTCTTACAGTTGTGGACGTAATCCTTGACATCTTTCTCCATTGTATCCCAATAAAACCTCTGTCTGGCCAATCCCAATGAGCGCTGCTGACCCTGATGGCCCGCATCATCGTGAATGCCTTTCAACACTGCCATTCGATTCAGCCATTCGAGCGATTCAGGTACCACATATTGGTAAGCTTTCTGTCTTGTCACTGGGTGCTTGGACACACGATACACTATCCCCAAACATGTGATCAGTCTACCCCACTGTCTCAATATCCTTAATGCCCCACGTGATTCATGAACTTTTTCGCGTCTAGAGGGACGACGACCGCGGTCAATAAAAAACTTGACCCGACCGACAACAGCATCATTGACTTGTTTGGTAAGAAGTTCATCATGATTGAAAACGGGCACCGGGTTCTGCCCCACTGCAACAAGAGATTCTAAGTACTGCACATGCGAAATAGCTCTTATAGTACCTGCATCTACCCAATGCTTGTGTGTTTGAATGACAGCGGAAATCTCATCACTGCGCACATGTACACTTCCTGCAGTATGCACAGCTTTACTGGTAGCGTCTCCAGACTCAATCTGAGCATTCACACCCCTCATCTCAGGAAGCTCTGCCGAGAGCCGAAACATATTCTGAACATCATCCGTTTTGAAATTGGCTGCCTGCTTAAGAAGGGTAGAATAAGGAGCCCTAGTCAATCTGTGCAAAATTTTAGGCTGCACAAAAGGTTCTCTGCTGAGGGCGTCAGCCACCACGTTTTTAGTGCCTGGAATATACTGGATGTCAAAGTCAAATGGTGCCAACTGCGCCACCCAGCGCTGCTCGCATGCATCCAACCTGGGCTTGGTCAGTATGTACTTCAAGGGATTGTTGTCTGTCCACACAGTGAACCTATGACCACGCAACCAATGGCTGAATTTATTACAAATTGCCCATTTCATTGCAAAGAATTCAAGGCGATGCGCAGGATATTTTGCCTGAGCATGATTTAGAGATTTGCTGGCAAAAGCTATTGGTTGCGCTTTGTCACTGCTGTGATGAATTTGTGACAATACTGCACCAAGTCCAGCTGTAGACGCATCAACAGATAAAATGAACGGCTTACTAAAGTCAGGGTGAGCCAAAAGTACTTCCTCAACGAGAGCTGCTTTAAGATTCTGAAACGCCTGTTTACAATCCTGGGTCCAATCATCTGGGCCAAGTTTTCGGAACAGCAACAGCCTTTTTCTGGTTTTTGAATTACGAGGCCTTTTCTGACCACCAATCAGAGCAAACAAGGGTTTGGCCAGTACAGAACAGTTTTCAATAAAATGCTGGTAGTAGATTACCATCCCTAAAAAGGAACGCAATTTGGAAGGCGATGGCGTGACACCATCTAACTCCATCAAGTCAGTCTCTTCCACCTTGACTATGGCTTTTACTTTATCTGGATCCCTCGAAATTCCGTGCTGGGAAATTATATGACCCAGAAATTTAACTGAGCGCCTCAAAAACTGACATTTCGAAGGGGAAAGTTTCAAGTTATGCTCTTTCAGGCGTTGAAATACCATTTCCAATCGGGCTAAGCTTTCCTCCTCAGACTTGGCAAACACCAACAAGTCATCAAGGTAACACAGTAGACTCAAAAAGTTCTGGTCACCAAAT
Organism: Ancherythroculter nigrocauda; assembly: GCA_036281575.1. Classification (NCBI taxonomy): domain Eukaryota; kingdom Metazoa; phylum Chordata; class Actinopteri; order Cypriniformes; family Xenocyprididae; genus Ancherythroculter; species Ancherythroculter nigrocauda. The sequence continues at coordinate 32,304,001 of VTFQ01000024.1, read as the reverse complement.
ATGGTAAGAATCATGCGCATAAATGTAGCTGGGCTATTACACAGCCCTTGTGGGAGACGATTGTATTCGTGCAATCCTAACGGTGACGAAAACGCAGTATACTTCCTGTCAAGCTCATGGAGGGGTATGTTGTAATAGCCAGCCGTCAAGTCCATGGTGCTAAAGAACATATTTCCCCCCAACGCAGCCAGGACATCGCTCTGGTGTGGAAGCGGATGGGCGTCTTTAACAGTTCGGGCATTAAGCCATCTGAAGTCTGTGCAGATTCGTAGATCGCCATTCTTTTTCCACACGAGAACCAAGGGAGAGGCAAATTCACTACAGGATTTACGAATTATGTCTTTTGCCTCCATCTCGTCCAAAGTCTCTTTCAATTTATGATAATGAGCAGGCGATATTCTGCGATACGGTAACCTGAATGGTCGGTCATCTGTTAGTCTAATACGATGGCAGAAATCCTGTGCCTCACCACAATCCAAATGATTTCTCGAGAAGACAGACTCATAGGTCCCAATCAAATCAACAAGTTTCTCTTTCCACTGCAAAGAAACTTCGCAGCCACCAATTGGAATGGAGCTAAGCCCTAGCTTTTCCAGCTTACCATTCACATCACAGATGTCACTGCACAGGCTTCTGGCAGTAAGGCTACCACAGGAACTGTTACTTCGCACTTTCCCCACATTCTGGTGAACAGTCAAAGTGTCAGACAACTGATCAAAGTCCTCTAAAGCCACGCAGGGGAAAACATCTGCAATTTTTGAGTTTCTGCGAAGAGTTATTTCTGCAGTAGTGGGGTTGATAATCTTCATGGGTAGCCACCCATCTCCCCACAGTGGAGAAACTATTCGTCCAACCATTATCTGCTTGTTCACACATGGTGATGCACATGGCTCAACAAGTACTGTACTGCCAGCTGATAACACGGTACCCGTGGGTAAACGACCCCACACTAAATGTTCAGTCATAGGTTGAAGTGTAACAGCATTTTTCAACTTCAAGGTTCCGACCTTATCTGGGATGGACTCCCCTCGCCATCTCTCTAGGTTAGACAGAAGACGGAGAAACTGGCTACTGTCACTCTGGCCCGGTGCATCAGGTTTAGTCATAACACGCCAAAATCCATCATTTGACTTGAAATGTCGTATAAGTGGCTTAAGCACATTTGTACCCAAAACAACGGGATCAATCTGTCCATCAACAAACAGGACTGGGACTAAGAACTTGTACCCATAAACCTCAAGTTTCAAATCGCATAGTCCTAAAGGACTGGTTTGTTTACCCCCACAACCCACTAAAACAATATCCGCAGGGGCCAGCATGTTTTCTGTCATCACGCCTGCTTGTTTTAACATGGGTATTATGTCAGCACTGATGGTAGTTGCCATCGACCCAGTATCCATCATTCCTTTCAACTCAATTTTGTCCTGCACTAAAATATTAGTGTAGAACAAACTTTCACTTTGAGCAGTTCTCATGGTGTTTTGCAAGATTACTTTGCTAGACTTCGGGACATTTTCACAAAAGAAAGTATATACAGACTCAATGTCATCAGTATCAAAGGAGGTTGAACTCATGTGCCTACCATCGCCCTCCTCCAGATGGAGGCTCAATAGTTTCCCTGAGCGGGCCTTTGACTGTGACCATCGACAGCAGCAGTCGAGCTGGTTGGCCTAACCTGTGATGTAGCCATCTCACACATGTCACGTGTATGTCCAGGAAGGTAGCAAGTGAAACACAATTTGTGCAATCTACAGTGAGCAACCGTGCTGTGGTCACCGCTCTGGCAGACTTTACACACCTGTGGTCTCTTAACATTCTGTTTGCGATGCACGACTGCTTTGGAGGACTGCGTGTTACATGTCAAAGCTTTCTCCAGCATATGTAGTATCCTATCCATTGTATTACTTTCACATGTTGCATGATCAGGCTCAACTGTACTCCCTGGAGCCCTAACAACTTGAGTTTTATAAGGTGGTGTACCACCCACATCAGTACTGACAGCACTAGCTGGTTGTTGTGAGAACTGACACTCATATACTTTGCGGTCTCTTACAAATTCATCCAAACGGTCCTGTACCTCTGCAGCCGTCCACTCACGCTGTGGTTTGCTCAAAAACATCACGGAGAGACCTTTATCAGGACAATTACGTATGAACATAACTGCAAGCTCCATGTCCCGATTTTGCAATGTTCTGCCCTCACTTTTAAGATGTTGTTCAGCTAAATCAGCAGCTTTGTTTAATCTGATCCAATAATCAAAAGGGCCTTCGTTATGATATGGCTTGGTAGCGTAAAAGTCAGCCAGGGGAAGACCTGTGGATATAACACCCCCGAAATGCTGCTTGAGGATACGGAACACCATATCTAAATCACCAATCCTGGAGACTGAGGCACTGTTGCGCAACCATATCTGAATAACATCCCTTGCACGGCCCATCAATTTGTTTATGATTTCATCAATGCGCTCTTGATCAGAATAGTTCCCTTTTTCAAGGTAAGCTCTCATCAAATCTTCCCACTCAAAGACTGAGCACTTGTCTGAGCTGTCACCACGAAAGTATGGTGGCTCTTTACCACTTTTCAGTACAAGATTCATCTTTGAAGCATCAATGATGGTGGTACCACACTGATTCACATGTGAGCATCTCTGACAGTCATAACACAAGGTGGAGGTAGGTAGCTGACTGTTAGGAAATAAGCTGGCTTTAATCGACTGACTGATATCAGAGCTCAGTTGTTTTACCTGTTCATTAGATAGTGCTACAGTAGATTCTGATAAACTCGTTTCAAGTGGTGGTATATCATGAGACATTGGAGTAGAAAACCGTACTCTGTTCACATCAGAATCAATGCTATTCGTTTTCCCAGGAGTACATGGACCACTAAATGGCAAAACCCCTCTGCCTCTACCCAAATGATATCCACCAAAATAACTGGTATTGCTATTAGAGTGCATCATTAAGTACCATACTCCATAAAAAAAAATAAAAGAAAAAGAAAATTGTTTCCAGAGCTGAATAAACGATTCAGCACTTTGATTTTACATCTCTAATAAATTGATCAATTACTTAAAGCATTTAAGGCGCTATTGAATCAAATCAATGTTTGCTTATGTCTTAATCTTACTACGAAAATACCGTAAGCTTAGTCCACGCGTCTCCACGGTGAAGCGGTAAAACAGCAAAGTCCGACGTCTTCTACTCTCGTAACAGTTTGTGCGTCACCTCGACGAAATGGAAGAGCGGTTTAGTCTGACGTTGTCGAATCTCCGTGCAGCAATCCGCACGTCCCCTCAATGAAGCGGTGAAATCCGACGTCGCTAACCTCCGTGCAGCAGTCCGCGCGTCCCCTCGATAAAGCGGTGAAATCCGACGTCTTCTAATCTCCGTGCAGCGACCTCGGGAGTTCGGCAGCAGCTGAACAATCGAACGGGTCACGTCACCAGTGTAACCGTATGCTTCTGTGGTCTGCGTTGTGTTTGGAATGAGTGAAGAAAGACAGGAGATCGCCGGATTGAGTCTGCATAGAGAATGTATTTTTATATAGACAGGCCTTCACGGCAGCCTCAGCTCACACATCAGTAACACTCTTTCGTTCAGGAGAAAGACGGAAAAGACGACAGCGAAGACGAAAACCAACACAAAGCAAAAGAGAAAAGACAGAAACGGAGAAATCGCAGTAACTCCGTACACTTAAACTTATACAGGGCAGAGCATTAAACACAACAGTATAAGCTTAAAAACACAAACATATGGTTCGTCAGTGCATACCTGCATAGAGAATGTATTTTTATATAGACAGGCCTTCACGGCAGCCTCAGCTCACACATCAGTAACACTGCCAATAAAGATAACAATCCCAAATATACCAATCCACAACAATGAAACATATATGTTAAATATATCTTACATCTGTGATTATCTAACAAAATAAATAAAAACAACTTAAACATTGTGTATTTCTGTGTGTGCATTATTTTCAACTTGTGCTAACAGCTGATCTGTAGCATGGAACACAGCATACCTCTTTCGTTCAGGAGAAAGACGGAAAAGACCACTAAAAGAGCAATACAGCAGGTATGGCTGCCTGGGCTGAACCACTTTGTTGTAAAAGGAGGGGGGGGGGAGAAACCATCACCTCCTTACAGACCCTTTTTAATGTATTTTTATAAACACTGTTTTAAACAATTGTAGAATAGTATTGAATGCATATTAACAGGAAAATCTTGTGAAATAAAACAATTTTAACCTTGTTACACCTGCAAGAAATTCTTTCAAAAAACTACAATAGCATTCTAGCCAAAATATCCTCAGATTTGGAAAATTGGTCTCGTCTTCCTACTTCTCTTCAGGCTCATATATCGTGATTAAAATGAATGTTCTCCTATGTATTAATTTCTTTTCTTCCATGATTCCTCTCGCTCCACCCATAGACTGTAAAAAAATATGGACGTAGCGTCCGTGACATCACCCATAGATTTCTGAACAGCAGTTTTGACGCGTAAATGAGGCCGCGGCCATCTTAGCTGCGCGTCACCGCACGTCACTCCCGGATAACTGAAAATGGGAAAAAAGGCGGGGAGGTGGTTTGAGCTGATGTGACTGGTTGCTGAAACCACGCCCGCCTAGCTCGACGTGACCATGTTAGCAAGCAAAGGAGCTATCTATCTAGATACTATCTAAATTATTAATGAAGATAAGTTTTATCATCAGAAAGTTCTAAAGGTTTACTGTCAATGTACTGTGTTTTTTTTTAAGATATAGATGCTCAAACACCAGTAATTTGTGTTGGGTGTGAAAATAACAACATGGAAATCAATTTTTTTTTTTGATCAGAACAACTTTTAAGAAATCCTTCATATTTCATTGATAAAACAGATCTTTTGTATAATCACAGTGCTGCTTTAATCAATAATGTAAATCTAACTCAGAGATTGGGCTCTATAATGAGTTCAGATCAAATAATGATTATGTGAAAACATAACCAACACCACATGGTCATCTTTTCTCTTTGCTTGTCTGGCTGTTATAACTCAGTTACTGCAGCCCAAACAAATTCCAATATTAAAAAGTGAAGGATCAAGAGCCCAACTAAAGCAAACCCTGACCTCTGTGATGGTGTCTTAAAAATTGTGATTTTCTCCTTTGGTGATTCTGCTTGTTATCATCAGGTGTCTTCAATAATGCTCAATCATCACTCAATTAATCACTTATTTATCTCATTAACTTTAACAGCGCTTCAGCGGGTGAAAAAAAAAAAATATAGCAGGACTTTTACTTTCTGACCCCTAGACTATACACCTCTGGTCTGGTTTTATGCATTTGCTGCCTTGAGCTTGGTTTCCTTTAACTCTACCCACATAGCAACATTGTGTCGGCCCAGAACCGGCCCACATCTGGCACATGTGGCATGATGATCTGGCCCACATGCTGCAATGAATTACGGCCCTTGTGTGGGCCGTTTCTGTTTGCCAGATCTGAGCCACAAGCAGGCCACAGCAATGCCACATGTCAGCCAAGAGCAAAGAAATAAACCAGAACTGGACCTTATCTGAGCCACAAAATCTGTGTATATTAAGTATAGAGTGATCTCAGCCTTAATAAGCCTGTTAACAAGCAGAATCATTAAAGGAAAGAAGAGAACAGAAAAAGAGACGAGCAGAAACATAAGAACTACAATTGACTTCAGCCACAGCCTTAGATGAAATCAATTGAAGATAAAAGAAGACATTGAATCTCTCAAGATCTCAACAGATGATGATTAAACAACTCCACAAACGGCATTACCAGATTCACTTATTACTAACCAGATTGACTTTATGTTAAACATCTACAAAAGTTGTTATTGAGAATTAACAGAGGTTTAACTCTGTTTCATTTGAAGTCACCATAATGGTGAATAGTTGTTCCATTAGTTGGGCTCCTAACTCTTATTATACATTTGCCTTTTCTGATCGCTGTGACAGTGTGTTTGTTGTTACAGTAGCAAAGGAAGGTAAAGCATTTAGTAGGCTATTAATCATCAAGTTAAAAATATTTTATAATAAAAAAAATGTTCTAGTTGTGAAAATTATTTGGAGATGGCAAGGAAAGATAACTTAAAACTCTGAAATGACTAGTCAGCCTAACTTTGTTTTCTGCAAAACTAGTGATGGGAGAAAGAAGCTTTTCAAAGCTTTGAATCAACTGAACCAAATTGCTTCTCAAAATGATTCACTGTTTTGAAGCGTTCGAAACACGACATGCTGGTGACACCTGCTGGTCAAAACAGTGTAAATGCAACAAAAACTCTTGCCAAACAATAGCTTTTACAAACCCATTTCAAAGGTTTTATTGAAATTATAATCTATCAGATGCAATTAACTAATCATCTAATTCCATTAAATATTAAGTGTCTGTAATATGTATTCTTTTATCAGTTTTCAGGGCTTGTTCCCTTTCGTGGGAACTATCGACGTTACGTCAATGACGTGATGGGAACCCTCTGCATGATGTGTTCGTGAAGCACCTTTGTATCCAACCAATGATGCGACGAGATGTCACGGACCACAGGGATGGACTGGGACCAAAAATCGGCCCTGGCTTTTTGGCCCAGACCGGCCCACCACCACTTAAGATCACAAATACCACCCGTCCTTCCGCTTATATATATATAAAATTTATTCTACTTATTTATTTATTTTTAGTTGTTTACAACCAAGTCACCAAAATACGATGAATACACACTGAGCATAACCCAACACACAACAGTAAATCTATTAGCCTTATTACAGTTTACTTATTCTTATCACAATGTTAATTGTTGTTGGTGTTAGTTACTTATATCCAACAAGCTATGGTAAACAAGCTAGGTAACATTATAATCTCTAAAATAGCGGAGTAATCGGAAATAGCGGAAAAAATTCAGTCAAATTCATCAGTTATCATCTTTTTTTGTTGTTGTTGTTGTTATGACTAATTACTCAGCACCATCAGCGTTAAAGAGAAAATAATCACTTCACCCGATGTTTTTGAATAAAATAGCCTTGACAGCCGACTTACTGGAACTCATCTGTCTGTAGAACTGTTCTCTCCCGCCGGCGCCGCCGGACTTCTACAGAATCTAAGCACAAGCGAGCGTGACGTGCGCGGTGGACCAAACCACTGTGAGGCAAGGGAGGGGTGACTCAAAATGTTTAATAAACTTAAAACGCCCGTTTGCGTTTGTATTGCTTTACTACTTACATAATTATTTTAGGTTTATATAATTTATGCACAATACTTAGCGTGGTTATTAATTATATTTTTTATATTGCGTGCAGGCAGAAATCTTATAGATGGTGCTGTTCAAAGATATGATTGAGCCAGTCCAGTGTCAATCAAGAAAACAACCAATGGGCCGCTAAGCTACATGTTTCATGAGCCGCGTCTGTCAGAAGGAAAAAAATAGCCTATGTGATATTTTTGACTAAAGTGTTTTGGGCAAGCAGCCCAGTGTCAAATGAAAAAGCATTGGGCCGCCGATCTAGGCCTACCACTTTCATGGGCCGAGAGAATTTTTTTTTTTTATTTTATTTTATTTTTTTTTTTTTGGCGGTCGGCGACCGTCGGCCCCAAAAAGCACGTCGGCCCACCGGGAAAGTGCCCGGTATGCCAGATGGCCAGTCCGCCCGTGACGGACCAGGAAACTATAAAGCATACCCAGAACAAAGAACGCTTGCTTCTGTTGTCTTCAGCAAGCGCTCTCTGTTATCTTGTTCATCTTATTTGGTGTTGTTTGTCCTGTTATATATATATATACACAGTGATCTCTTCATCCGAGGACAAGAGTTTCAAAGCACAAATAAGACAATATATAAAATGGCGGAAAAAGAAAAGACCAAGCAACAGTTCACAAAGTGTGTGCCTCCCTGCACTCGGTTCATCTCGGGTGGGGACACACACGAGATGTGTGTAATGTGTTTGGGAGTTGAGCATGCACAGGCAGCATTCCCCGCGGATCTGGTCCCACTGCTGCCGAGGCTCAGCGGAAGCTGCATTCGTGGGGATCACAGATGGATCTGATAGAGGGGGTTGAGATGGGCTCTGCCTTATCTCTTCCCTTACCTGCCAGACCCAGTGTCTCTCCTCTGGCGGTGGAAGCACATGAGACACAGACTCTCAACATATCTTCCTCCGAGGAGATTGATGTGGCGAGCGTCGAGGAACTGCCATCCTCATCTCCAGCTTATGACCAAACTAAAAATAGACTGGCCCGAGGTGTCGAGGTTGTGGAATAGACCAGTGCAATATCGTGTTTACAGCCCACAAACATCAACATACAGTAACATCATGGGGCTGAAACACCACGGGTATGGGGCGATGCCTCGGGTTGAAGAGACGCTTGCGAGTCTCTTCAGGGGGCCGTTCTGCCACCCAGTGTGGCAGTTATTAGATAAATCTTACCTATTTCATTTACACATGATTTACAAATATGAATCACATTAAGTTTATTAGTTTGTTTATGTAAAAACTATGTAATCCAAATGGATGGAAATTTTGTATGTAATTCAATTTATGTAATTGAAACTTATGTTTAGACTGAAATATTTTTTTTGAGTGTATAGGGAACACTTATAAAATATTTTCCTTCAACAAACTAATTTGCTGCTTATTAATATAGTTAATTGTTAAGTTTAGGTATTGGGTAGGATTAAGAATCACTAATAAGAAGCACTAATTGATGTTGCTTCAGTGTCACTCTTGCACCCTCAGTTAATGTTGAAGCAAGTTGAGATTTTAACCTCAAACAATAGTAATATTTTTGATTCAACATTACAAAGTGATATTTTTTCAACATGCACCTTCATTTAATGTTGAAACAATTGTGAACAAAAAAAAATCAATGGTAATGCTATTGAATCAACATTATACTTTGATTATACAGCACTGATGTTGAATCAATATTAAAATGAACAAAAATAATCATTAGTTTGGCCATAATATTGTTTGATCAATGTTAATATGATGTTGACTGAACTGAAAAGGTTCTGAACAATATTAATATTTCAGCTACACTTCAGTGGTGCATCAACAAATTTCTGATTCTGATTTTGGGAAAACCTCTAAAAACATAAATGACACCTTTCCCGTAGTTGAGTCAGTTTATTGTATTTGACAGTTTAACTCAATCAATGACAAAGTGAAAATTAAATGCTTTAAGAGTGGGGCAAAAAGGACAAAAGCATTACAACCTTTAAAAACAACATTGCTTTCAGAAGTCTTATGTCATCATAACTGATCCAGTGGATCAAGTTTTCAAAGTCTGGCTTGCATCAGACGACTGCCTCTTTTCCTTTGGGTTCTCTGAAATCTGAAAAAAGAAAGCATGATGTTACTTTAGTCACATTCGAGAATGTTAATATGCTAAACACAATATGATTAACTTTATAAAAATTGTCAAACACAGAATATTATAATATATTTATAATACTGTTAAATTTTGTATATTTAATCTATTTATCAACACTTCAATAACGCTACACTCTCAGAAAAAAAAGTTCATAATTGTACCTTTAGGAGTACAGTGATACATTTATACCCTTGTGATTTGTACCTTAAGAGACCGGTTTTGTACATTTGGTGACAATTTTGTACCTTTATTGTACCCTTTAAAAAGGGTACAAAATTGGCTTTGACAGCGTACAATTGTTGACTATAATGAGATATATATATTTTACACACACACACACACACACACACGCTGAATTAAAATCAGAATTTATTTTCATTTTCACATTTTATTTCATTTTAAACACATTTTGAAACATTTCATATGAGTCCATCTTGCCGGGTGTTAAAAAGTAACACTGAAGCAGTGTTAAAGTTAATGAGATAATTGATTGATGATTGAGTGATGATTGACAATTAGTGGAGACACCTGATGATAATAAGCAGAATCACTGAAGAAACAAAAGAGAAAAAGAGAGAGACACAACAACTACAACTGACTTCCAGCCATTAAACATTATTACACTTATTATTAACCAGTTTGATTTGATTTCTGTCATACATCAACAAAAGCTCTTATTGAGAATTAAGAGATGTTTAGATGTTAATGGACTAAAATTATTTATACTAAAGCTACACATCAAGCACACAGTCAGAGATTTAGACTCTAAACAATATCAGGCCATCACAAGATCATTACATTGTGACCACATCATATTTTCTCTGACCACAACAAATGTGTTTTACAAACACAAAGCTGGAGCAGCCAGAGAACAATTAATAATAAAGGTAAAGAGTCAAGAGCCCAACTAAAGCAAACGCTGACCTCTTTCATGGTGACTTGAAATTAAACATTTATAAAACATTAATTAACACCTTTTTTCTCTCTTTCCTTCAGTGATTCAGCTTATTATCATCAGGTGTCTCCACTAATTGTCAATCATCACTCAATCATCAATCAATTATCTCATTAACTTTAACACTGCTTCAGTGTTACTTTTTAACACCCGGTAAGATGGACTCAAATGGAATGTTTAAAAATTTGTTTAAAATGAAATGTAGTAAAATGTGAAAATGAAAAGGATTTAATAAATTCTGATTTAATTCAGCGTGTGTGTGTGTGTAAAATATATATACAGTATATCTCATTATAGTCAAGGATTGTACGCTGTCAAAGCCAATTTTGTACCCTTTTTGATGGGTCAACTTTTGTACTGTTAAATAAAGGTACAAAATTGGGGCCGTATTCACAAAACATTTTATCTTACCACTAAGAGTTCTCCTAAATAGCAGTAAAAGTTCTTAGCTAAGAGTTTTCTCTTAAAACCTGTTCACAAAGCTGCTGAGACCAACTTTTACTAAGGAATAGACTGAAGTCTTAAGCTAAGAGGGCGGGGTTGACCTTGTTGCTATGGAGTAAACACACAGGCTGCGTCCGAAACCGCCTACTCAATGAGTAGGTACTTAATTTCAATAAGTACTTACTTAACGAGGGCTAAAAGAGTAGGTACTTAATAGTCAAATCTCGTTGAGTATGAATGAGATCCGAGAATAATCCGCCATGTTGACGTTATCATGTGACCTACGACGTTATCGCAAGCGCAATAAATGAAAACATGAGTGACATGTTTAATTCTTCTGTAATATCTGTAAATATCTTGATATTGAACAAACTTTTTTATTTGGTGGTCTTGTTGAAGAAACAGCTGCCAGTAATTTTGTAATTCTAGTACAACTAATATATATTTGGGTTAATTTAAAGTTCTTATATTTTTAACTACTGATGTGAGTTTATTTTTTGTTACAAAAACCCAAATTCGCGTGAATATATTGTTAATTTCTTTATTTTAAATGCAAAAATGTCAATCCACAAGCAAAAGTGGCATAAATCTCATTTGTTTTCCTCTTTTTCTTGTTGAATTAGCTTTAGTTTTATCTCTCATGCTTATAAATTATAAACAAATAAATAACTTTTATGCATTATGATGTATTCAAAATATTTAATCTTGTCATGTTTTATGTCTGTGTATATAATCTCAAACTATCATGTATACAAACCCATATATATATATATTTTTTTTTTGTCATTATTATTGTTCATTGTTAAAGATACAACCATGGTATTTTCCCTGATCTTGTAATTGTAGATCCTGCAATAAAAATAAAGATATGAGTGACAGGTGCACTAACACCGCACAGCACCAGTAACTCAACCCTACCTAGAGCAGTTTTCCTCAGTGTTAGCAATGTCTGAAGCCAAAGAAGACATCAGCAGCTGCTCGAAGATCTCGCCTTTGGAGAAGACTGATTTTATACTCAAAAAATGTAAGTATAACTACTTAAAATTAAGATTACTCCAGAATGAATTGCTCTGCTAGCACATCCCAACACTTATACACAATAACAATGATAAATGCTGACCAAAACTTAATTATATAACTTTTCATTTTACTTCTTTAGTAAAACAAGCAAAATGTAATGTTTTGTCATATGACAGCTGTGCATGAACACACACTAGACAAATACAGCTGATGTGAATATATCTCAATTTACAGTCAATTCATGCATTAATTCATTGCTTAATAAAATATATACATTTACTGATGATAATAATAGCATAATTAATAAAAAAAAGTGAAATAATAAAAGTAGTAATGACAATAAATAAATACATATACAAGACAACAACACACGAAACAAAGCTTTATTCAAATGCATTGATCTAACAATCATGTATTTACAGTCCTGTTGTCATCTCAACACAGCTGTGCCGATTCTGCAGCTTTATTCTGATGAAGCAGCTGATGAACACCTTCATCATCATGTCCCTCACTGCTGCTCTTCTCAATGGAGACATCGTTGATCCAGAGGATGATGATGATGATGGACCCCTGAACCCCTCAACCTTGAAGCAGGAGTGGGAGAAGATGTGCGGGACAATCTGCTGCTGCAAACATTCATGTGTTCTCCATCAGCAGATTAAAACATTTTACAATTAATTCATGTCAGCATTCTGTTTCTTGACATATTTCATTTCATATTTTTACAATTACTTGCTAATTTTTGTTGTAGCTTCATTACATTTGTGGTGTGGTGGTCTAAACCACTGAGCTGGTCAGCAGAAGGTTTGCTGGTTTAATCTGTGCAGCGTCTCCTCCAGTGTGTACTTGATTGAGTCACTTGAAAGGAGGAGTGATGGAGGATCTCGTCCATGACACTGAACCATTCCCAGGATCTGCTGTGGCTCTCCATCCTCAGTGCTCACACCAGTCTGAGGACATTCACATCCTACAATAATGCACAAATATAATACAAAAGCAGCCATTTTAACAGCACAGTGTCATTTGATTTCTGTATTAGAAATAACAAAATGATCTTACTTTATATTTTGTTTCAGGCTTTCCTCTTTATTTCTAACAAATGCCGTCGTCAGCTTTCCTTGCAGGTCCTGCTCCACAAAAGCTCTGCAGCAAACATACAGACATCAAGAACCAGAAAAGTGCTGTAATAAGTCTGTTTAAATTCCAATAATTAAAATAAAATAGACTTTAGATTTAAATAGACTTTGTATTCATTTCTATAGTATCCTCACCCAAAGCTTTTGATGGCATCATTCCTCTACCTGATAAACACACGTGATCATCTGTCCCTGTAACATCAGACACAAGTTTCCTGAGATTTATGTGCTCAAATCTACATTCACATGTTGATGATGTGTTAACTCACTTCTTATCCAACACAAATGTTCCTTAATGTATTAACAGTACTAATGGACAAATAAAATAGATTAAACTTATGTGTAGTTACTGTAGATTTATTTATTTACATTATTTTCATTCATGTAATGTAAGCAGTGTTGACAACAGCACAAAC
>VTFQ01000024.1:31593161-31685661 GCA_036281575.1 Ancherythroculter nigrocauda | reverse complement strand
GATTTTTATGATAGATATTATAATAGATTTTATTTATTTAATTTAATATATTTTCTGTTTTTTTAAATATAATTTTGTGTAAAATTAAAATAAAAAATAGCTCTCTTAAATTACATTTTATAATTTTATATTGTAATTTATAATATATTATGTTTCATTATAATATATATATTTTTTAATATGCTTGGCTAATTTGAGCAGATAACCTAATTAATGCTCATGTTATACATATATAATATTATATACTTTTTATAATATATATATATTTAATTATTGATTTAAATAATATAAAATTATAGATGTTTTATAATATATATTATAATAGATTTTATTTATTTATTTTAATATATTTTATGTTTTATTAATAATATTAATAATTTTGTGTAAAATAAAAATACAAAATAGCTAACAAATAACATTTTATAATTTTATCTTATATTTTATAATATATTATGTTTAATTATAATACATATTTCATTTTTTTTAATATGCTTGGCTAATTTGAGCAGATAACCTAATTAATGCTCTTATTATACATATATAATAGTATATACTTTTTATAATATATATTTAATTATTGATTTAAATGATATATATATATATATATTTTTATAATATATTACAATAGATTTTATTTATTTAATTTAATATATTTTCAGTTTTTATATATATTTATTTTATAATTTTTTTACATTTTATAATTTTATATTATATTTTATAATATATTATGTTTAATTATAATACATATTTTAATGTTTAATATTTCATTTTTTTAATATGCTTGGCTAATTTGAGCAGATAACCTAATTAATGCTCTTATTGTACATATATAATATTATATACTTTTTATAATATATATTTAATTATTGATTTAAATAATATATAATTTTTTTATAATATATTATAATAGATTTTATTTATTTAATTTAATATATTTTCTGTTTTTAATATAATTTTGTGTAAAATTAAAATAAAAAATAGCTAACTTATATTACATTTTATAATATATTATGTTTAATTATAAAGCATATTTCTGTGTTTAATATTTTTACTTCATATATTAAATATTCATGGTTATATATATGTATATGTGTGAATATTTAATATATTAAATTATTCTTTTTATTATTAAATTATTACAATTATTATTACTTTTGGTAGTCAGTAAACAAATGTTCCTGACAACTTCTGTTTATTTGTCTTATTGGAAATGGGAAGTTCTGGTTATGTTCTGCACATTTTGATTAATGTAGTATATCATGTATGTATCTCATACAGATTATTCGCACACGTATGCGACAGAAATCCGAGCAGTAATATGCTAAACACAGCCACTGTAGCTGTCGCCGTCTTCCTGTTCCCGTCTCATTCACATGCGTCTGGCTGTGGCGCATGGAAACCAGAGTCTCCTGAGACTAGTTTAACCATTTCTCTTTCCTCAGAGCCGGTTCTTCTCCTCTCTCAGAAGTTCTGCTCTCTCTGGCCCATATAGCGTGACACTAGATAAACGGAGCAGAGAAATCCCGCTTCCCCTGGCGCTTCAGCTGCTGTCATTGGCCGAGTTAATAGGGAGCAGGCAGTCAGAGCTCTGCACTAATTGGAGCTGAGCATCGGTTCAGAGACGGCCGTACGTCAGAGCGGGTCCATTACTGTACCGCGGGTCGTTTCAGTGACAGCGTCTCACGAGCACCAGCTGTAGTCTTCTCTCTCAGACCCGCAGACTCTCGCGGGCCGCTTTACAGGAAATGAGGAGTGTTCACACTGTGCTTGTGGCTTCAGGGAAATGTTTAAATTCTCTCCTGAAACAATGTGCCGTTAAAAGCTGATGATGTTAAAAATTTTAAGTGCTTCTGTAGTGTGAAGATGATATATATTACTGCTCTGCTCAAACCAGATCTGATATTGTTCTTGCAACTTGCTGGATCAAGCCTAATATGTGTGTGTGTGTATATGTGTGTGTATGTGTGTGAGAGAGAGAGAGTGAAACCCAGAAACCTGTCGTTTATTTGCATGTAAAAGAATATAAACTCAACATCTGCACCTGATATTTACATGAGCGTGTGTCAGCAGCAGACGCTGACGGTTTAAACATGTGACACTAACACACCTCAGATCCTCACCAAGCCCCGTAGAACATATAATGGGCTAATTTCATCAATAATAATTCAGCCTTTGAGATGCAATTAAATATAATTTTATTTAAATTGGCATTTCACTCAATTCTCAATCTTAAACAGTTTCTTGTTCATAGTTCATTGTTGCAGTGCATTCTGGGATTGCACATTCTGTGAATGTCAGATTAAAATGTCATCTAGGTAGGCAGCGCACTAGTTTTTGGAGCGGAGCTGCTGACTATCACCTGGAGTTTCACAGCAGGTTCCTCTGACATACTGCGAGTTTCTGCTGATGTTGCAGTGATTATTCTTACTCGACATCTATAGAAAGACATCATTATCGTAATGCTGATATTCAGAAATGAGTTTAGATCTTTACATCTTCAGGCTGTTCAGATGCACAGCATCCAGCAGCAGGACTTGTGCTGTTTGCTTCCTGTGGCACTTCCTGTCAATAACATGATAAGAAGAAAGGGAGAGAGAGCAGTGCTTGCTAGCATTCTGGGTATGGATGCGCAATTTGAGGAAAAAATCAAATTGTGATTTTAAAATGAGATTTTAAGATCATTTAGCGTTGCACACCTGTAGGTCATAGATAGGTGCGTAGGAGAAAAGACTGGTAAAGTCAAAATACAAAAAAACAAGAAAATCCCTGAGAAAATGAGATTTAAAAAAAAAAAGTTTGCAGGACAGTATCTCAAAATGTTGTCATTTTGTTATTATTATTAGTAGTACTATTATTACTAAATAAATAAAAGAAACAATGAATATTATAATGAATTTTAGTAACATTTAATAATATTTCATTGTAAAATAAATGTATTTTTTGAGTAATAATATTTATTTATTTTTATTTAAATATTTAATATTAAATATTTTAATATTTAATATTAAATATTTATTTATAATAATATTTATTTTTAATATTTAAAAAATAATAATATAATATTATTAACAATTTTATTTAACAGTAAAAATGTAAAAGTGCAAAATCAAGCTTTTATTTTGGTGGAAAACGTCTCGGGTTACGTCTGTAACCCTGGTTCCCTGAATAAGGGAACGAGACGCTGTGTAGTCGCTTTGGGAAGCGAGGGGGGGGGAATCCCCTCCACAAAGCAACTACGCAGCGTCAATGTTCCCATCAAAGGGAACCACAGGGAGCCCCTAAAGCTTCTTAATTATCATTTAATCTAATTAAATTTAATATTTGATATTGCAATATTTTATGAAGACTAATCTTTCTGAGTATTTCTGAAGTTTATTTAGGCCATATACAGTTTAAATACTTGAATTTTTATAAGTCTTGTGTCATTTAAACACTCGATGTTTGATGTTCCTAGAGTAAATGTGAGCGTTGTTTGTCCGGGCAAAAATCACTGTCAGGATATTGAGGCTGACCTGACAATTTTCCAATTATTGTGTCCGTATTTGCTAAGCTGTTGCTAGTGTGTTCTGAGTGCTTACTAGATTGACTGATAACTTTGAGATGTCTAAACCCTTGAGATGTCCAAATGTGTGCTAATGTCTTGCCATGAAAGAAGAGCCCATGTAAACAGACTGAAGACGTGTGCGTGTATGAGAGAGCAACAGATCGCTATCAGCTGGAGGAAATGGATTTCATCTTTGGGCTCCAGACACACTCTGGATGAGCTCTTAAAGAGGCCCTGTTCGGCTTTTTTCCATGTTCATCTGTCTGTAGTGTGTAATGCTGCTGTTTGAGCATGGAAAAGCTTCTACAGTGCCTGAAACGCCTCCATCTTCACAATATTCCTCATTTAAATAATTCATATGCAGAATAAAGGGGCGGGGCCTGGTTGAGTTAGTTAGTAGTGTGTTGAAACTGGACATTTCCCAAACACCAATCACAACACACTGCTCCAGCCGACCAATCAGAGCACATTGTGCTTTTCAGAAGGTGGGGCTTCATAGAGACAGGAACTAAACAGAGCGTTACTGACAGACTGGGAAGAGAGGAGCTGCAACAATGGAGAATATGAGGAAAATAATCAACATTCAAGCAGGAAAACGTCTCAGGTTATGACTATAACCATAGTTCCCTGAGAGAGGGAACGAGACACTGCGTCCCAAAGGGGGCATTCCCATAGTGCACCCTTCGGGTCGCAGTGCGAGTTCCCTCGAAAGGGAACGTCTCAGGTTATGACTATAACCATAGTTCCCTGAGAGAGGGAATGAGACACTGCATCCCGAAGGGGGCGCTATGTTCTAGTAGAGCACAAAAACAACATCTAGGGTATAAAATGGCTTCTTTTATACACAGTTTCAAAATACTGAGAGTTAGCTGGTCATTATCACAAAATAAACCCCTTTAGAGTGATAAAAGAGCTTCACATTGGCATCCAGATCACTCTAATGAGTTTATTTAGCACTAGATGACATTATTATATTATTATTATCCCCTTATATTTACGTGCCATCTCATGGTCAAATTTTGCTGAATTGAAATGCTGTATTATATTTCTTTCTGCTTTGTTGTCGTAAATCAATTGTTGCTCTTGACAGTGTAACTTTTATAGTGTTTGATGTAACTTCTCAAATCAAACCCAACATCAGTGACTCCGCTGGGTCCAATAAAACAAAGAGAAAGACGTTCAAGGATGTGCGAGGCGAGAAGTGAAGGTTACGCTCATTTGTGCGGGAGCGAGAGCTCAATTAGGCCTGGAGGGAGACGAGTCGGCGGCCGGTGGAGATGTTGTACATCGCTCTCTCTGTGTGAGTTTCAGTGTTTTTATGTGCTAATGAGAAACCCTGGACCAATCCCTCTCTAATACACACTTTGGAGGTGGACGTTCAATTAAATCCTGAAGAAAAGTGTTTCTTTTCTCCTGACAGAAGTGTGGTAAAGTTATGGTAAAGCTGAGCCAAACAGGTTGCCCCAAACTCCTGTCATTGGTTGAATCAAAAGAACTGACCCATTAGAAACTGAATCTGAACATGTGACCCATGACAACCAATCACAGAATGAAATCTGAGCTCATTTGAATACAGATGGATGAATGTTTATTGAACTGACCATCTGTTGTTCTT
This sequence comes from Ancherythroculter nigrocauda, assembly GCA_036281575.1. NCBI lineage: Eukaryota > Metazoa > Chordata > Actinopteri > Cypriniformes > Xenocyprididae > Ancherythroculter > Ancherythroculter nigrocauda. Next base: position 31,680,502 of record VTFQ01000024.1, on the reverse strand, counting down.
CTCCTCCTGTCACGCTCCATACTGTCAGAAGTACCATGGCATTACCATGTGTCTGAACAGTGTACTGTGGTAATAATAGTACCTAGGAATGCCATTTAAATGCCATGGTAAGTGAATATTGCCAATATTTCTTTGTAAGGATCTTCTCAGTGCTCAAGAACTGATCTTTTCTGATATTTCACTTGAATTATGGGTGAATTTTCTGCAGCGTTGCAGGTGATTGTCCCTGGAATTATTGGTGATTTTTCTCCAGAATCATGGATGAATTCTGGACGGTATTATTGGTGATTTTTCTCCAGAATCATGGGTGAATTTTGGCCGGTATTATTGGTGATTTTTCTCCAGAATTATGGGTGAATTTTGGCCGGTATTATTGGTGATTTTTCTCCAGAATCATGGATGAATTCTGGCCGGTATTATTGGTGATTTTTCTCCAGAATCATGGGTGAATTTTGGCCGGTATTATTGGTGATTTTTCTCCAGAATTATGGGTGAATTTTGGCCGGTATTATTGGTGATTTTTCTCCAGAATCATGGGTGAATTTTGGCCGGTATTATTGGTGATTTTTCTCCAGAATTATGGGTGAATTTTGGCCGGTATTATTGGTGATTTTTCTCCAGAATCATGGATGAATTCTGGCCGGTATTATTGGTGATTTTTCTCCAGAATCATGGGTGAATTTTGGCCGGTATTATTGGTGATTTTTCTCCAGAATCATGGGAGAATTTTGGCCGGTATTATTGGTGATTTTTCTCCAGAATCATGGGTGAATTTTGGCCGGTATTATTGGTGATTTTTCTCCAGAATTATGGGTGAATTTTGGCCAGTATTATTGGTGATTTTTCTCCAGAATCATGGATGAATTCTGGCCGGTATTATTGGTGATTTTTCTCCAGAATCATGGGTGAATTTTGGCCGGTATTATTGGTGATTTTTCTCCAGAATTATGGGTGAATTTTGGCCGGTATTATTGGTGATTTTTCTCCAGAATCATGGATGAATTCTGGCCGGTATTATTGGTGATTTTTCTCCAGAATCATGGATGAATTCTGGCCGGTATTATTGGTGATTTTTCTCCAGAATCATGGATGAATTTTGGCCAGTATTATTGGTGATTTTTCTCCAGAATTATGGGTGAATTTTGGCCGGTATTATTGGTGATTTTCACCACAATTATGGGTCAATTTTTGCTAGTATTGGTAATTTTCACCAGAATTACATTTGATTTTTACTAGAATTATGTCAATATTTGCTGGTATTATTGGTGATTTTTCAGTAATTTTTTGCTGGTATCATTGGTGATTTTCGTTGGCTTTTTCAGTGATTTTTCACATTGTTTATGATCTTTATGTCTAGCTATTACTAATTTCTAAAAAAGTAGCCTGGGTTGATATTTAGTCATCCATCATGGACCTCAAGGTAAATCCGTTGACCTCCTTCTGCTCCAGGATTATATTATCATGCTGAACTCATGAAACTGGGTGATTTTTCATCATATTACATGAGCTGACTGGATCGAGATGCTCAAAGCTCAATTATTTGATCTCCACAATGAAAACCTGACCCCACATTTGTTGATTACAGCATGAGATAATCATAATCATCAGTAATCAGCAGCATAAAACAATCATTACTTTCTCCCAGCAGTATTTGTTGTGTTTGATGATTGAGCCTCATACAGAACAGTTGAATATCTGAGACTCTCCTGCCCTCTAGTGTTTAACTCAAGCATGTGCGGCTCATGATTTCACACACTGTTACATTAGCTTGTATACATCAGTGTTTAAATATGAGCTTCAAATAATCATTGAAAAAAAATTTAAGTGATGTTTCACACTTATAATCCTGAAGAGGGCATCACTTTTAACCCTGGTGTATGAAGTACTGTAGTGAATTAATAACACAAGGTGAAATATAAACCGCAGGATTACATTAACCCTGGGTTAAATACAATCTTTAATAACTTAAAGGGGAAAAACCCCAAAAAAGTGATGATTCATCTGAAGGATCATGTGACACTGAAGACTGGAGTAATGATGCTGAAAATTCAGCTTTGATCACTGGAATAAATTACACTTTACTATATATTCATATAGAAAACATCTGTTTTAAATTGTAAAAATATTTCACATTTTTACTGTATTTACTGTATTTTTAAAAATAAGTGCAGCCTGAGACTTCTTTAAAAATCTGTAAAAGTACAATCCATCCAAACTTTTGACCATATACACATTCTCCAGCAGAGTTTGTTTCTCTCTGTAATGCTGTGAAACATGATTCATCAGGCCTTGAGTGTTTTGTTGTTGTGAGCGATCGGTGTTTCCTTCAGAAATGTGAACGCAGCATAAACGTCACTCAGAGTGATGGAGAGGACGTTTCTCCTGATGAATGTGGCTGATAGCAGGTCGTGTTGTGTTCTGGGAATTTGTCATTGAAATGCTGCGGGACGGCGATTTAGTGGCCATAATTCAACAAAAAGATTCATCAGCACAAATCAAGAGAGAGAGAGAGAGAGTTATAGCCAGAATATAAAAACCTAATCAAGTCAAATTTACATAGAAATGTATTTTCTTCTCTTTACCACCTGACCGAATGATTGATGTTGATTAATTGTTTAAGCTTTATTTGATTTAAATAAGAGATATTGCAGTGTCAGCTGCTCATTTACTGCTAAATAAACAGAATAAAGGTTGATCTTGTCCACCAGGTGGCATTGTGTCCCTCGTAATGAACAATACATGCAAACACAAACCTGCTGCAGAAATATTCTTGTCTTGTTTCTGAACTTCTCAGAGAAATTAATATTGCGCAGTGATTGCTCTTTCAAAGCTCACAATATTAAATAGAGCCTCATATATGATGTTTTAAGTATTAAAATCCTTGGAGAAATGATTTTGGATTAATTGAGAATTTTGATCACGATTCTCCTACAATTCTGAATAGACAACTAAACAAAATAAAATATACATTACTAGAATTTCTGACAAAATGTTAATTGATGCAGACTATTTAAAAAAAAACATGTAATTATTTGTATTAATTATTTTTTTAAATGGGGTGAACGAAGGATTCAGTGACTCACTCATAAAGATTTCACTTGTTTCATTAATGAATGAATCAGCATTTTTTAAAACTAAACTCTTGAATGATTGATTCAGTGACTCACTCATAAAGACTTCACTTGTTTCATTAATGAATGAATCAGTGTTTTTTTAACAAAACTCTTGAATGAATGATTCAATGACTCACTCATAAAGACTTCACTTGTTTCATTAATGAATGAATCAGTGTTTTTTTAACAAAACTCTTGAATGAATGATTCAGTGACTCACTCATAAAGACTTCACTTGTTTCATTTAATGAATGAATCAGCGTTTTTTTTAACAAAACTCTGGAATGAATGATTCAGTGACTCACACATAAAAATTTCACTTGTTTCATTACTGGAAGAATCAGCGTTTTTTAAACTAAACTCTTGAATGAATGATTCAGTGACTCACTCATAAAGACTTCACTTGTTTCATTAATGAATGAATCAGCGTTTTTTTGAATGAATTTCTTGAATGAATGATTCAATGACTCACTCATAAAGACTTCACTTGTTTCATTAATGAATGAATCAGTGTTTTTTTAACAAAACTCTTGAATGAATGATTCAATGACTCACTCATAAAGACTTCACTTGTTTCATTAATGAATGAATCAGTGTTTTTTTAACAAAACTCTTGAATGAATGATTCAGTGACTCACTCATAAAGACTTCACTTGTTTCATTTAATGAATGAATCAGCGTTTTTTTTAACAAAACTCTGAAATGAATGATTCAGTGACTCACACATAAAAATTTCACTTGTTTCATTACTGGAAGAATCAGCGTTTTTTAAACTAAACTCTTGAATGAATGATTCAGTGACTCACTCATAAAGACTTCACTTGTTTCATTAATGAATGAATCAGCGTTTTTTTGAATGAATTTCTTGAATGAATGATTCAATGACTCACTCATAAAGACTTCACTTGTTTCATTAATGAATGAATCAGTGTTTTTTTAACAAAACTCTTGAATGAATGATTCAATGACTCACTCATAAAGACTTCACTTGTTTCATTAATGAATGAATCAGTGTTTTTTTAACAAAACTCTTGAATGAATGATTCAGTAACTCACTCATAAAGACTTCACTTGTTTCATTTAATGAATGAATCAGCGTTTTTTTTAACAAAACTCTGAAATGAATGATTCAGTGACTCACACATAAAAATTTCACTTGTTTCATTACTGGAAGAATCAGCGTTTTTTAAACTAAACTCTTGAATGAATGATTCAGTGACTCACTCATAAAGACTTCACTTGTTTCATTAATGAATGAATCAGCGTTTTTTTGAATGAATTTCTTGAATGAATGATTCAATGACTCACTCATAAAGACTTCACTTGTTTCATTAATGAATGAATCAGTGTTTTTTTAACAAAACTCTTGAATGAATGATTCAGTGACTCACTCATAAAGACTTCACTTGTTTCATTTAATGAATGAATCAGCGTTTTTTTTAACAAAACTCTGGAATGAATGATTCAGTGACTCACACATAAAAATTTCACTTGTTTCATTACTGGAAGAATCAGCGTTTTTTAAACTAAACTCTTGAATGAATGATTTAGTGACTCACTCATAAAGACTTCACTTGTTTCATTAATTAATGAATCAGCGTTTTTTTGAATGAATTTCTTGAATGAATGATTCAATGACTCACTCATAAAGACTTCACTTGTTTCATTAATGAATGAATCAGCGTTTTTTTGAATGAAACTCTTGAATGAATGATTCAATGACTCACTCATAAAAACTTCACTTGTTTCATTAATGAATGAATCAGCGTTTTTTTGAATGAAACTCTTGAATGAATGATTCAATGACTCACTCATAAAAACTTCACTTGTTTCATTAATGAATGAATTAGCATTTTTGAAAAAATCTCTTGAATGAATGATTCAGTGACTCACTCAGACTTCACTTGTTTTCTTAATGAATGAATCAGCGTTTTTTTCAATGAAACTCTTGAATGAATGATTCAGTGACTCACTCATAAAGACTTCACTTGTTTCATTAATGAATGAATCAGTGTTTTTCTGAATGAAACTCTTGAATGAATGATTCAGTGACTCACTCATAAAGACTTCACTTGTTTCATTAATGAATGAATTAGCATTTTTGAAAAAATCTCTTGAATGAATGATTCAGTGACTCACTCAGACTTCACTTGTTTTCTTAATGAATGAATCAGCGTTTTTTTCAACCAAACTCTTGAATGAATGATTCAGTGACTCACTCATAAAGACTTCACTTGTTTCATTAATGAATGAATCAGAGTTTTTTTGAACGAAACTCTTTACTTGTTTCATTACTGGATGAATCAACATTTTTGAACAAATCTCTTGAATGAATGATTCAATGATAAATAAATTTTTCACCGCCTACTGGTGTAACAATGTAATCGATACAGTCATTATTTGAAGCATCAAGTTACTTTCAAAAGGAGATTCACTCTGTTTTGATCGCTTCGTGGACAATGTTGTTTATATCCAAACTATAAACTTTAATCCCAGCTTTATTTAAATTACAGAAAACAATTTTTAACACTCACATATTTGATACAGGGACAGGAAGTTGCATCTTGAGGCAGGAAATCTCAGGTCACAGCAGGTTATTGTGGGATTCATTCAAATCCATCCACATCCAGTCTAATCTTCAGTAAGACAGTGGGATTATAGAGATCCACACAGGATCATCAGGTGTCAGGATGGTGCAGTATGTCAGCTGATGATGTTTGATTGGTGTTGAGCCACTGCACTGCACTGAATGACGATAAACTTCAGTAATGTGACATTTGAGTGAGACATTTGGCTACTGAGATGTGCACAGTAAGAACAGAGACATTTGTTAAAGGGATAGTTCACCTGAATTTACACAACCTCATGTCATTAAAACTCAATATGACTTTCTTCTGTGGAACACAAAAAGATATCAATGGGATATCCAGTGTTGTTTGGTTCCCAGAATATTTCTTCAAAATATTTTCTTTCATGTTTCAGAGAATAAAGACAGTCATACAGGTTTGGAACGGCATGAGGGTGAGCGAATGATTTTTGGGTGTACTGTCCCTTTAAGAACATGAGCTGGTTCATATTGATGGTCGGAAACTGAATCTGAAAGATCAAGATAACTGAAAATATTCCAGAAAGTTAAAAACACTTCTTCTCACTGTTCGTCATGCATTGTTTATTATTTATTTGTGATTTAAATATGTTTTTGAACATTAGTCCACGAGACCATTCCCATCATTCCTGAAATATGTTTTATTTTAGTTCAATAATCCCGAATGTTGTATTTAGCGTCATATTTATATAATCAACGTGCAATTTTACAGGAATGAGTTTAATTTATTATTATTAATAATTATTTTATTAATAGTTAATATGTTTTACTTTAGTTCATCCAGATAATAATCCTGAATGTTGTGTCAATTTTAGTTTCAAATTTTAAAGTAGAAAATTTGCAGGAATTAATTTATTAATAAAACTTAATTACAATAATAAAATATAATATAGAATAAATTAATTTAATTTTTTTCATTATTATTTATATCTAATCAGAATTAATGTCTTCTTCTCACAGTGACCGTTCTCCATGCATTTTATTTATTTATTGTTTTGGGGAACATTCATATTTATGTCCTGATTTATTTTCATATTTTCTATCTTACATTTACGTGTACATGTAATCATTTAGCAGACGCTTTTATCCAAAGCGACTTACGCATGAGGAGAACAATCATGTGTTTTAAAGCAGGACATCAGTGATTTGGGTCTCGGAGCACTTCATTGGGATTATATAACTTCATCCAGACATACAGATGATGAAAATATACAGATGTAGTTTGTGATGGTGTGTGTGTGTGTGTGTGTGTGGCATCTGAATCTTAGAGTGGATTAGTCTTTTAAAGTGGACAGAAGCGTAATGAATTACAGTCCAATCCCTCCTCCTGACCACTCTTAATCTGCACATGTGTGTGTGTGTTCAGTGTGTTCTGTGTGTTTAGATGCTGCCTCTGGGATTATGTATTTTTCAGGACACCGTTCTCACGTCAATATGGCTTTTTTAAGTTATTGTTCATGTGTGTATTCATTCATACAGTCACTGAGATCTGCAGCTGTTTGAGTTTGTCTCAGTGTTTTTATATCATTTTATGCATCATATCATGTTTCGTTTTGGTATCTCTGGTCATTTGTTTTTGGATATGCATGTACATATCTGTCGACCAGTCAGCATGAAACTCTTTTCACAGTCCATTTTACTTCCACAATGTAATATGTTTCTCTGTGAGGGGAAAAATGATCTTGATTATGATCTTTTCTGTGAAAACAAATTGATTAGATGGTGAAAAGTGACAGAATAAGATGGTCTGATGAGGTCAGATGTGAAGGGAAACTATTAACTAAAACTAACTAAAGTTTTTACTTGAAATAAAATAAATGATAACTGAAATAAAATATATTTTTTAAAAGTTTTCTGAAATAAAAGACATGGCAAAATGTCTAATTTTCATTTAGTTTTAGTTGATATACTAAAATAATAAACCAAAACTCTCTCTCTTTCTATATATAAAATTACTGAATTACTGAATTTTTAAAAAATTAAAATGATAAAATAAAAATATTTACAATATTTATAAAAAATAAAATATTAAAATATGACACTTTAGAATAACGTGCACTGGTGAATCGTCAATAAATAGTCACAGTGTTTTATTGCACATAAAATTAAATAAAATGATACTTGAAATAAAATAAATGTTAACTGAAATAAAATATTTTTTAAAGGTTTTCTGAAATAAAGTTTTAGTTTTAGTTGATATACTAAAATAAAAATAAAAAACTAAAACTGAAATAAAATGAATAAAAAACTAACTCTCTTTCTATGTATAAAATTACTGAATTACTGAATTTAAAAAAAAATGAAAATTATAAAATAAAAATATATAAAATATTTATAAAAAATAAAATATTTAAATCTGATAGTCAATAAATAGTCAATTTTCTTCAGTGTTTTTATTGCACATCAAATTTAATAAATTAATTTAAAATTAATTAAATTAAACTAAACTAAAGCCAAAAATTAAATAAAATGTTACTTGAAATAAAATAAATATTTTGTAAAAGTTTTCTGATATAAAGTTTTAGTTTTTTTTGTTCATATACTAAAATAAAAAAAACTAAAACTGATATAAAATGAATAAAAAATAAAACTCTCTCTCTTACTATATATTAAATTACTGATTTACTGAAAAAAATAAAAAAAAATAAAATAAAAACATTCAAAATATTTATAAAAAATAAAATATTAAAATAACGTGCGCTGATGAATCGTTCAAAATAAGACCAAGAAGGTAAATAGAGTCAATTATGAATTCATATTGATTTTCTTCATTGTCAGTGTTTTATTGCACATCAAATTGGCATCGTGTTTATGTACGTTACCTTTAAATCTGATATTTAAAATGTGTTTCTGCATTTGTGCCGCACTATATGAACTATAAACGATACGAGGAAGATGTTTGTGCTCTTTTTCCACACACAAACACACACACACACACACACACGCTGGTGTCCAGATGGCATTAGTGGACCTGTAATCCATGTGTGGTTTCTGCTCCGCACACAGCTGGGATTACAGTGGGCCAGTCGAGCGTCTCTGTGCGTCTCTGTTCATTGATGAGCATCTCTGCTGTCCGTCAGTCTGTTCGATTCAGGTGTCAGTGACAGGTAAGCGTGAGGGAGTCGAACATCAGCTGTGGAGATGAATTCATATCTCAAAGTCAGGATCTGTGTGTTTAAACTGATCAGATATAGTGGATGTACTGCCATCTTTATGCAGATTTGTGTGTTTGTGAAAATATTGTTACTTTGACCGACTTCAGCGTCATATGATGTGTATGTTTTGCTTTATTATAATATCTAAGCGTGTTTTTGTCTGTTAATTGGTCATGTAGACGCACACACACTGACACACACGGTTTGTAATCAGGCTTAATTTCGCTGGCAGATGATAACTAGTCCAGGAGAGGATTCCCATGATTCAATAGTATGTGTTTTAGTTCATCCAGATAATAATCCTAATCGTTGAATTGGTGAAATGTATTTAATTTATCTATTTAATTTAATTTCCAATGAATTCCACAGTACTTTTCTTTGTTTTTGTGATTTAGAAAGATGCATAATAACTCATTTCTTCATGTCGACATTGATGGAGACCAAATATCATGATATAAATATCATGTTCATGGAGTTATGATGCATGTCTCTCTGTCTGTCTGTCTCAGGTGTGTGTTTCCTGTGTTTGGTGGACGTGGTTCCTGTGAAGAATGAAGATGGCGTGGTGATCATGTTCATTCTGAATTTCGAGGTCATGCCGGACGATAAACTGCACGACCCACAGGATCTCAATCACAAGCTGCCTCTGCTGTGGCGCCATTCCAGTATGTCACATGTGCCGTCTTCTCTTTCATGAAACGCTTCAAATCATTACATTCAATACACTCATATCATGGGAAAAATGATTTTTATGGCTATTATATATATATATATATATATATATATATATATATATATATAACATAGTGTGTGTGTGTGTGTGTGTGTGTGTGTTTGTGTATATATATATATATATAATTTAATAATTTATTATATATATTATATTATTATTCTATAGTATATTTTTCTTCCATTTTAACATCCTTAACAAAGTATCCATTTTTTGTTTTCGCATTTGAATAATTTTAACTAATTTTAATAATTTGTCAATTAATTATTTTATACAGGAATGTGTTATTTGAACTGCAAAGAAAATAATTTTTTTTAAAAACATTTTTTTTTCATTAATTCTTCCATACAAAAATGTGTTATTTGAGCTGTAAAGTGTCTAAATTGAGAAAATAATCTAATTGAGAAAAAAATATTGAGAAAATTGAAAAAGTGTATTTTTGTTAATATTTTTTTTTAATATTAATGATAATTTAATAATGATATTAACATGTGACTGCCCTCATTTAAATATTACTGCACATTTAGCAATTTCAGTGACTGTCTTCAGCTGGGTTGTTGTAACTTTTTTTTGTTAATTAATCTTTTTAAATAATTTTAAGAATTTGTTAATTAATTTTTCCATACAAAAAACATGGTATTTATACTGCAAAGTGTCTAAAGTGATAAAATATATATTTATATATTTTTTAAATTGAAACATTTTAATAATTCTTAACTAATTTTAATAATTTGTTAATTAATTATTTTATACAGAAATGTGTTATTTGAACTGCAACGAAAATAATTATTTCATGCATATTTTTTTTAAATAATTTTACATTTTTTTCATTAATTCTTCCATACAAAAATGTTTGATTTTTTTATAACATTAATGATAATTGAATAATTTAATAATGATAATTATTATTAAAGTATCGATTTTTTTATTCCATAGTATATTTTTCTTCTATTTTAACGTCCTTATCCAGTTATGACAAAGTGACAAAGGTCATGAAAATTCATTAGTCAAAGAAATCGTGAAAACCATGAGCTCATTAACATAATGCTCATTAACATATGACCGCCCTCATTTAAATATTACTACACATTTAGCAATTTCAGTGACTGTCTTCAGCTGGGTTGCTGTAACTTTTTTTTTGTTAATTAATCTTTTTAAATAATTTTAATAATTTGTTAATTAATTTTTTATATATTTTTTAATAATTCTTAAATAATTTTAATAATTTAATGAATTATTTTATAAAGAAATTTGTTATTTGAACTGCAAAGAAAATAATTATTTCATGCATTTTTTAATTATTTAAAAAAAATAATTTACATTTTTTTTTCATTAATTCTTCCAAACAAAAATGTGTTTGATTTTTTTTAAATAACATTAATGATAATTGAATAATTTAATAACGATAATTATTATTAAAGTATCGATTTTTTTATTCCATAGTATATTTTTCTTCTATTTTAACGTCCTTATCCAGTTATGACAAAGTGACAAAGGTCATGAAAATTCATTAGTCAAAGAAATTGTGAAAACCATGAGCTCATTAACATAATGCTCATATGCTCATTAACATATGACTGCCCTCATTTAAATATTACTACACATTTAGCAATTTCAGTGACTGTCTTCAGCTGGGTTGTTGTAACTAATTTCACATGCAAAAATGTTTTGTTTTAGCCAATCATAAAAGAGGTCATTTACATATTAAAATCAAATGGCCATGAAAATCAAAACGATGAAGTTTTTTTTTTTGTGTGTTTGCCGCAGATCGAGCTCGGGGCATCCGTTTACGCCTCCCCCTCCTGAACTCCCGGAATAACAGTAAATCTTCTCTGCGGGAGGATCCCGAGGCAGGCCGAGGAACGGGTTTCCCCAGCAGCTCCCGCGGGCAAAGCCACGAATCCCTGCCGCTGGGCGAGCTCCTGCCCCTGCCAGAACACAAACGGCCCCGTCTGGCCACCGCCTCCACCATCTCCACCTCCCTCGTGACCACCCCTCCCTCGCTGCTGCCCGAAGACCAGCGCAACCTGCTGGGCAGCGACCCCTCGTCGCCTCCTCCGGCCCCGCCGCACCCCGCCACGCTGCCCCTGGGTCAGTCCTCGCCCCGACCGCAGCGGCTCAATCCCGACGCCTCCGTGTCCAACTGCAGCCTGACCAACAGCCGCTCGCGCGAGAGCTTTCACAGCATGCGGCGCGCGTCTTCGGTGGACGATATCGAGGCCATGCGGCCCGAATGGGACCGGAAGTACCGGACCCGGCCCACCTGCAGCAGCACGGGTGAGAAAACAGCAGGAAATTGACATTAAAAAGATTTCTATCTCAAATAAATGCTGTTCTTTTGAACTTTCTATTCATCAGAGAATCCCGAAAAATTAAATGTATGACGGTTTCCACAAAAATATGAACCGTTTTCAACATTCATAATAATCAGAAGTGGTCACATGATGTGTGCATTTCCTCATGTTTTAGTAATGCAGCAGGTCATGTGACATTCAGTTGTTTCATATGAAGAATATTCAATATATCCGAGTTTAATACACATAATGATAATAACTACCAGAAAATAAATAAATAAATAGATAAATTGTTATGAATATTTTTGTTAAATAATCTTTTAAAATAATTTTAATCATTTGTTAATTAATATTTCCATATAAAAATGTGGTATTTGTACTGCAAAGTGTATAAATTGAGAAAATAATATTTTATTAATTAAATAATCTAATCTAGTCTATGCATATTTTAATAATTTTTAACTAATTTTAATCATTTGTTAATTAATTATATTTTTATAAAGAAATGTTTGAACTGCAAAGAAAATATTTTTAAAATTATTTTATGCAATATTTTTTCATGAATTCTTTCATACAAAAATGTGTTATTTGATTTGCAGTGTCTAAATTGTGCAAAATAATTTTTTTAATTAAATAAATGTTTTGCATATTTTAATGATTTTTAAACTAATTTTAATAATTTGTTAATTAATTATTTTATAAAGAAATGTATTTGAGCTGCAAAGAAAATAAGTTTTTAAATTATTTGTATGCATATTTTTAATTATTTATTCAAATAATGTATTTTTTCATTAATTCTTCTATAAAAATTTGTTTTTTAAACTGCAGTGACTAAATTGAGAAAATAATATATTTTTTTAATTAAATAATTTTTGTGCATATTTTAATAATTTTAACTAATTTTGATAACGTGTTAATTATGTTTTTATAAAGAACTGCAAAGAAAATCATTACTTTTCTTTTAAATTATTTGTATGCATTAATTATTTTTAAAAGTATTTTAATTTTTTCATTCATTTTTCCATAAAAAATGTGTTATTTGAACTGCACTGTCTAAATTGGGAAAATTATATATTTTTATTTAAATAATTTTTGTGCATATTTTAATAATTTTTAATTAAATTTATTAATTTGTTAATTAATTATTTTATAAATAAATGTGTTATTTGAACTGCAAAGAAAATAATTAATTTTTAAAATTATTTCATGCATATATTTAATTATTTTTTATAAAATAATTACTTTTTTTTTTCATTAACTCTTCCATACAAAAATGTGTTATTTGTACTGCAAAGTGTCTAAATTGCAAAAATATTTTTTAAATATCTTACTGATCCCAAACGGTAGTGTAGATATGATTTGCTAATAAATACTGTAAATGTCAAAAGCATTTGAGAATAATCTGAAGACTTTCACAAGCTGAATGAAAATCTCTCTCTTCCCGCAGGTGCCATGAACAACAAGTCCAGCATCCTGAACTCTACCTCTGACTCAGATCTCATGCGGTACCGCGCCATCAGTAAGATCCCACAGATCACGCTCAACTTCGTGGACTTCAAACCGGACCCTCTCATCGCCCTCCCGGCCGGAGAAATGGACATCATCGCACCCTGCAAACTCATCGACCGCACGCACAACGTCACCGAGAAAGTCACTCAGGTAAGACGCTTCTGCTCTTGACCTTGATTGGTTGTGCTGGAGTTTACTGAACGCGGCTGATAGTAAACATTAGTCCTCATTACTCTGAGAAGAGTTAAAGCTCATCTTTTCCCCAGATGGGCATAACTGGGTTAATTTAATACCGGCTACGCGTGACGCCCGTGTGCTGATGCTCATCTCTGGCAGATTAAAGGAAAGGAGGGCGGCAGGGATTGACGCTTCATGATGAAATCATGACTGATGAGCGTGTGCTTTTGAGTTTGAGAGCGTCACGTTTCATTCACACCTGCTGTCCTGCGTACAGGAAGTGGTCACATGATGTGTGCATTTCAGTTGTTTTAGTAATGCGGCAGGTCATGTGACGTTCAGTTTAATGTGAGTTGTTTCATATGAAGTATATTCAGTATATCCGTGTTTAATGCAAGTTAAATTCTATCGACAGCATTGGAGACAATGATACTATCCACCAGAAAATAAATAAATAAATTTTTGTGCATATTTTTGTTAATGAATCTTTTAAATTAATTGTAATAATTTTTAATTAATTTTTCCATACAAAAATATGTTATTTGTACTGCAAAGTGTCTAAATTGAGAACATAATATTTTTTAAATTAAGTCATTTTTATGCATATTTGAATAATTTTTAACTAAATTTAACAATTTGTTAATGAATTATTTTATTAAGAAAAATGTTATTTGAACTGCAAAGAAAATACTTAAATTTTAAATTATTTTAATGCATATTTTTAAATATTTTTGCAAAATATATATATTTTTTTTCATTAATTCTTCCATACAAAAAATTATTTGTTATTTGAACTGCAATTATTTGTTATTTGAACTGCAATGTCTAAATGGAGAAAATAATGTATTTATTAAATTAAATATTTATGCATATTTTAATATTTTTTTAAATAATTTTAAAAAATCATTAATATTTTTTTATAAAGAAATGTTATTTGAACTGCATTTAAAATAATTAAAATTCTAAACTATTTTTATGCTTTTTTTAATTATTTTTTAAAATAATTTTTTTAAAAATCATTAATTCTTTCATAAAAAATGTGATATTTAAACTGCAAAGTGTCTAAATTGTGAAAATAATATTTTTTAAAATGAAATCCTTTTTTATGCATATTTTAATATAATAATTATTTTATGAAGAAATGTGTTATTTGAACTGCACAGAAAATAATTAAAATTGTTATGCATATTTTTAATTATTTTTTAAACACTTAAAAAATGTTTTCATTAATACAAAATTGTGTTACTTTAACTGCAAAGTGTCTAAATTTCGAAAATAGTTTAAATGAGTAAAAAAAAAAGAGAGAGAAAATTGTTATGCGTATTTTTGTTAATTTTTAAAAATAATATTAACACTTTAATTATTCTAAACAAAAATGTGGTCTTTGTACTGTCTAAATTGAGAAAATAATATTTTTTTAATTAAATAGCCTAATTTTAATGCATATTTTAATAATGTTTATTTTTAATTAATTATTTTATAAAGAAATGTGTTATTTGAACTGCAAAGAAAATTATTTTATGTATATTTTTGTTAATTATTTAAAAAAATATATATATTTTTCATTAATTCTTCCATACAAAAATGTGTTTTTTAAAATGCAAAGTGTCTAAATTGCCCTTATAACGATTGGACTATTATTCTACGACTTTAGTTAATTGTCACTGATGTACTTCCTGTGGGCGGAGTTTGATCTTATATCCTAAATCTTGTCACTATACCTTACTATGCATCATATTGTGGGCGACTGTTATCATGCATTCATCACAAACTGCTCTTTTTGGTTGTATGCTGTTGTCATGGTGATGTTGATGATGTGATTAGTTCAATTAGAGCGATTAGATAAGCTCTAATCAGCATGTGTACACGCTGTCAGATTCGGCGTGTCCCGTTCACCACCTCTCAGAGAAGTCATAATGCAGCTGTTTCTAATCTGTCCACAGCAGGATTTAAGGAAGAATTCACTATTGATTGCCGCAGTGAGTCTTTGTGAGATGAGTTTGTGTGTGACTGTGCATGTGTGTGTGTGTGTTGTGCTTTGAGCTTTTGTCTGCTGGATCAGACTGTGTATTGAGTCTAACTACCTGTCGGAAGATTGGATACACCTGCTGGTTTCAGTAATAGTAAAAGCATAAATAACAGAACATAACACACGTGTCACAAATAAAAACTCTCATATTTGAGCTGGACTCCCTCATTGAAGCACTTCATGACGCTCTTTCTTCACTATCCTCCTCAAATCAAGGAAATTCATACATAAACACAGTTTGTATTGTCATAAAACTCATTTCTGTCACACATAAGTTCACTCAAGTGTGTCCAAACTTCTGTCTGGTAGCGTGTTCGTGTTGAGACCGATCGCCGTCTAATCCAGCAAACTCAAAAACACAATACACACAACTGTTCATTTACGGAGGTTATCATATAACAGCGTAAATAACATCTAAATGTGTGTGTTTGTGTGATTTCTTCTCCAGTATGACAGCCGAGCCCGATTTCTGCTGGAATATTAAAGTTTGACGTGTGTTTCAGGTGTCAGAAATGATATACACTGGTCAAAAGTTTGGAAAAATTTATATTTTTTTGTTTTTTGAAATGCGTTTTTTTAAATGTATTTGATCAAAAATACTGTAAAAATGTGAAATATTTTTATAATGTAAAATAACTGTTTTCTATGTGAATATATAGTAAAGTGTCATTTATTCCTGTGATCAAAGCTGAATTTTCAGCATCTTCAGTGTCACATGATCCTTCAGAAATCATTCTAATATGATGATTTGATGCTCGAGAAACATTTATGATTATTATCAGTGTTGAAAACAGTCATATTTGTGTGGAAACTGATACATTTTATGTTTCAGGATTCTTTACTGAATAAAAAGTTCAAAAGAACAGCATTTATTTGAAATAGAATCTTTTGTAACATTATAAATGTTACATTATATTATAATAAAATGTCACTTTTGGTCCATTTAATGTCCTTTCTGAATAATTCAACATTGCATCACATGAATAAATTACATTTTACAATATCTTCAAATAGCAAACAGTTATTTTAAATGGTAATAATATTTCACAATTTTTGTATGTTTTACTATATTTTTGATCAAATAAACGTAGCCTTGGTAAGCAGAAGAGACTCTTTCAGAAACATAAAAAAATATGAATTTTTCCAAACTAGTGTAGGTGGGTCACGGTTTCTTTCTTTGACACCACAGCTGTGTGTTTAATTCATGTTGGGCTATATTTAGTGGCACACACTAACACACACACACACACACACTCGCTGGGTGATGCAGTAAGCGACACGCGTTGCACAGAAACATTCTTGCTTTTCTGTCCTTAACACACACACACACACACACTCATGTTTACCCCTTAATCTGCGTGTGATTACATCAGAACATTGTGTTAATGTGTTTCCTGTAATCTGTGCATTGTAGAGATGATCTCTGGAACAAAAGTTCAGTGAACGACCAACCTGCTGTACCGTCCTTTTCCTGATGGTGGCAGCACATCACAGTTTTGCACTGCAGCCACATGACTTGTGTTTTGGCTGGAACTTTGGTTACCATGGTGAATTTAGAATGTTTGAGAAGTTGTCATGGCGACACAGCTCATGTTTAGAACTTTAGAACTTTAAAACGTTTAAAATCAAAAGTTTATTATTCCATAATTATCAATGATGTATTTGGAAATGTGGTCGATATGGGAGTGAATAAAGAAACTCAAGGACAAACATTTGTTTATTTGGAATAATGTGCTCTGATCAATCATTCATAAAAAGACTTGGAATGTGTATTAATGAAACTTTTACTGCCAGTGTAAAACATTCTCTCTGTGTCTTTGATAGAAAATACATCAGTCCTCTGAGCACAAGCCTTTCAAACACGGTTTATTCAGCCATGCAGGGTTTGATTATTAATTCAGACCAAAGAAATGCAACACTCATCAATAATGAATGATTAATATTATGCATTCCCTTTCGCTGACGTCTCAGAAATCTTAAAAAACTGTTACAGTGCTTAACTAACGTTAGAAATGGAGCACACAATAACCTCAGAATAATTAAATAAATAAAAAGAGTAAAGATATGCATGGCACTGTCTGAAGCAGAAGTGTGTCAGATCCCTAAACAGGCCGTGAAGTGAGTGATTTCATCAGTTTATAATTAGAACATTACAGATTCATTCTAGAGGAGATGCAGATGAAGAACATGCTAATTTTATTTCAAGCTGAGACATTCATTTATTTATTCATTTGAGTTTTGTTAAGGATTCAGACTAAAAATCAAACAGCAGTCCACATATGACAGGTCACTGAAGTAAACAGAACGAATGAGTCTTATTATACATTTAGCCTTTACAGTATTAGCCTTTTTTGTGCCAAAAATAGTCATACATTTTATTTTTTTATTTATTCCACCCTCTCTCTGACTGTCCACTTATAGCTTTAGTAAGCCTTTTTTGTGCAAAAAATTCTTTCTTTCTTTCTTTCTTTCTTTCTTTCTTTCTTTTTGATATGAACATTTTGACCGATACCGATAACCGATAATTCTTTATATTTGAAAGCCGATAACCGATATATTGGCCGATAAATCTAAATCTAAATTTTTATATAATTTTATATAAAAAGTTCACCATTAAAAGCCATGTCCCAACACACAATTATAATTCTATTATATATTTCATTATATAGATAATTCAATAATTTTAAATAATTAATAATATAAATAATTTTATATATAATATAAAATTATAATCTAATTATTAATTTGGTGTAGCCTGTGTGTGTGTGTGTGTGTGTGTGTGTGTGTGTTCAGCCCTAAATAAAATAAAATCATCAGTAGTTCTCAACAAGTTATGACAAGTTATATTAAAAAATAAAGTAAAGTCAATGAAAAAATTCTCTACATTGAAGTTCTCAGTTGGTTTTGTGTTATGACAAAATATATAAAAAATCAAACAAAAATTTAAAATAAATTAAAAACTAAAAAATACAATAAAAATAAAAATAAACAAACACAGACTAAAATAATAATAAAATAAAACATAAAACCATAAAATAGAATAAAAACATAAAATAAAAATAAATGTCAACATCAGAAAATCATCAAACCAAAAAAATAATCAAAACAAAAAAATAACAACAATAATAATAATAAATAAAGTAAAGTTCTCTACATCAGTAGTTCCCAAATGGTTTTGTTTCATAAAACAAAATAAAATAAAATAAAATTCTTTCTTTCTTTCAGGAATGCACCGATATGAAAATTTTGAACGATACCGATAACCGATAATTCTTTATATTTGAAAGCCGATAACCGATGTATTGGCCAATAAATCTAAATCAAAGTTTTTATATAATTTTTGAGAGCCTGATTACAAAAAAACAAAAGTCTCACCATTAAAATCCATGTCCCAAACACACAATTATAATGTTCTCATTATAATATTATGTAGTCTACAGACTTGCAATGCACATGTTGAACTTTACTGTATTTTCCTTTTTGAAGTGATTTCAATCATATTTCAAGCAATTAAAAACCATCATGGCAGACAGTGCACATCTGAAGTGTCTCAGCTGAAGGAAATAATCCATGATTTATCGGCTTTAATACATTTTCTTATTGGGCCAATAACGGTAACATTAAAAATGAACATATATCGGCCGATACCGATATGGTGGCCGATATATCATATATCCCTACTTTCTTTCTTTCTTTCTTTCTTTCTTTCAGGAATGCACTGATATGAAAATTTTGGCCAATACCGATAACCGATAATTCTTTATATTTGAAAGCCGATAACCGATATATTGGCCGATAAATCGAAATCAAAGTTTTTATATAATTTTTGAGAGCCTGATTATAAAAACAAAAGTTTCACCATTAAAATCCATGTCCCAAACACACAATTATAATGTTCTCATTATAATATTATGTAGCCTGTATGACAGACTGTTGCATTTAACTATATTTTCCTTTTTGAAGTGATTTCAATCATATTTAAAGCAATTCAAAACCATAATGATGAACAGTTCACATCTGAAGTGTCTCAGCTGAAGGAAATAATCCATTATTTCTTGGCATTAATATATCGATCAAATTTTCTTATTGGGCCGATAACGATACTATTAAAAATGAACATATATCAGCCGATACCGATATGCTGGCCGATATATCGCACATCCCTACTTTCTTTCTCTCTGAATGTTACAGTGTTTTCTTAGAACATAAAGCACTTTTATCTGCAAAGAAGTAGGAAATGTGTTTCCTCATGATATGAGATGTTTAGGATGAAGATATTTCGAGGCTCTAATGGTGACAGTCGATCGCTAACGACTCACTGATTTAATTGAGGGCCAATCAGGACAGATCCATTAAGACGGAGGGGTCCTGAAGAAACGTCCCGCTGTATCTAACGTGATTTGCCAACATCCACACTTCTCTCTCTCTCTCTCTCTTCAGCACTCGTACATCTTGTACATCTTTATTGTTGTTTTCTCGCAGTGTGCCGTCCTGTGGAGAATAACGCATCAGCCTGTCAGATTTCTCACGTCCGCTGGTAATCAAGTTCTGATAAGAGCTTTAAGAGTATGTTTTGTACTTTACCAAAGTTTTTTTTTTTAACCAATGTTTTGTACTTTACCAAAGACGGACAGTTGCAACATTTTGAGCACCTCAGGAGCGATGAGGGCACGTATAATATCATGGATCATGTTCCCGCTGCTTGTCTGTATTACTGCTGACTCAGTGTGAGCGGCTGCTGTGTGTTTGACTGATGTGTGACAGTGAGTGATGAAACACGCTCCTGAAGTTCATCATGATGCCCTTTAAACATGGTCATTTTAAATATCGGTACTGCAGTATAATCTTAATGCCCTCTTTCAAAGTCTTGATGTTGTTTTTGTGCTCTACTGTCTCTATGAAGCCCCTCCTCCTGGAAAGCAAGCTCTGATTGGTCGGCTGGAGCAGTGTGTTGTGATTATGAATGTCCCGCCTCTTACCATAACACACTACTAACTAACTCAACCAGGCCCCGCCCCTTTATTCTGTGTATGAATAATATAAATGAGGAATATTGTGAAGATGGAGGCGTTTCAGGGTGTTCAGAAACACTGATATAGAGAAGAACTGAAACAGCGACATTACACACTAAAGACTGAAGCCCCGTCCCAATCACCCCTCCTGCCACAGGTGACCCATTTTGGCAGCGTGGGGGCCATTAATCTTGATGGGGCGGGTGTGGCGGTGGGGGCGGCTCATTATGGTGTGTAATTGAAATAGGCGCCTGTTCTAGACTGCATTGATTCGGACCCGCCCCGCCCTCATCTCTCAGATGCCAGAGCCTTGATTTGGACCTTCAGGGCTGAACTGAGTGAGATTTACAGTCTGGGATGTTTATGCTTATTTATAACAGGTGCTGCTGTTTGAAGAGTTTGGTTCCAAAACACGATAAACACCAGTTTCACGACAGCATCAAACTTCTGTCATGCTCCCCAAAACTGAATCATGAACCGTTTTTAAAAGATGTTTTTAATACCAGTGTACTCGGCAAATGTGTTTATTTTAACCATGCGGTGGCGCCAGATACTCTTTAATCAGTAATGACAAATAATTTATAACATTAACAAGTAGGGCTGGGTAAACAATATCGATTTCTCGATTTTAATCGATTCTCATTTTTACGAACCGATATCGATTCTTAAATCCCAAGAATCGATTAGTCTAGTCTGTTTTCAGTTGATGAATGAGCAGAATATGTAGCGCCTCCCATCCAATAAATCGCAATAATCTGATTGATATGAAGCAAAGTCTCAGATTTCAAATGACGTCCATCTTATTATGAGATTCAAAAAATAAATACCGTTTTGGCGCTGTTTAATGTGGCGTGACGGATCGCTTTAGCGCCTCAGTTAAAGAGAAGCATGTGATCATCCTCTCCTCCGCTTTAATACCAGTTACAGCGCGAAATAAACATGAACATCTGAAGGTATGTTAAAATATACAGTACAACTTCCTGAAATCCGTATCATGTCTCGTGTAATCGCTCAATCAGTGCTTCAACCTCGGAAAGACGTCAATAAAACTTAAACAATGTCACGTGACGTCACATTTACCTCAGAAAAACACATTCAGTGACCATAAACTCAGTCAGCTAGAAAAGTGAACTCTAGAAAGATAAATATAGCTATGCACCGTTACATATTCATTATAATGTTCTTCAATATTTAATGCATGTTTGAATAAATCAGCTGCGATTTAAATATTTATATTAAAAAAAATTAATTGGAGTAGAAATATGATTATGTAATTCTAAACTTTATTTATTATAAAAAAACATAATTGAGTGCAATTTTAATGTAATGAAACAGAAAATAATGGTTTTTATCTTGCCGCTTTCTTGGTAAAGAAAACACAATTTTACTCAAATTAGTTAAAATGGATATATATTGTTTTGCAACCAAACGCATATATATATATATATATATATATATATATATATAGTCAGGTTTTCATTATAGAAGTAAGACAAATATTGTGATAAACTAACTGATATGATCTTTAAACATCGTTTCATATCTTAGTTATTAAATTTATATTTGATGTGAACAAAAATGAATTCTGAATCTTGATGCTTTGACTGAACTGAATCTTTTATTCGAATGTGTCACTTGAACATGGTTTTCTGTTCATAACCACACATTCGAACTAATTGCATATATGTGCAAAGATTGCTTTTTTCGTTTTTCTTTGCTCGGTCTCTGGTCCTCAAGCAGACCGGATCTTCACGGGTCAATCCATCACGGCGGGACGGGGGGTGTGGGGATGGGACGGCTCATCTGGAGAGGCAGTGGGGTGAACCAGTCACTGACCTCCTGAAAACACCCAAACTACTGAATCAAACACTACAGCTGAACTTAGCCAAACCGTCTGCTCAGGTTGGCTGTTCAGTTCTGCTCCTGTAACAAGCCTATGAATCTGAACAGATGCTGTGTGGCAGAGAGTTCGAAAAGACAATGGGGAATCATTTAAATTGGTTCACTGTGATTTGACTGGATCCCGAGGGGGTGAAACTAGGTTTTGGGAGTATCCGAGTATCATTCATATGATTGTGAACGCTGACTTAAGCAGATTTGCTGTGCAGTTTTAGGACACGACTCTGGGATTGATGCCAGAACTATAGAGGAGCTTCTTCTGTTCTGTGTTCGGTCATTTTTCCTCAGTAATTCACTCATCTCTGAGCTGCTCTGTGTGGGCAAGATCTTTTTATTTTTTCAGTTCTGCAGTGTGTGAAGATCCGGTCACATTAGAGATAGCCGTGGGACTGATCCAGACCCGATCACCTGCCGTTCAGTTTAGAGGCGTGTAGTTTGGACCATCTGCCCGTTTCAGATGGAGGTGGTGTTCACATGTGCTCAGTTTCATGGCCGTGTTTGGGAAAACAGTTTCTCCCCAGCCGACTGCATGCATGGCTTGGCTTTCTGTCTGGCCGTATGTTCTCAATGTCATCTCGGCAGATTGTGAGATGATTGTGGAAGCACTGAAGCACATGGCATTCAGACCGAACACAAACTAGGACTGGGTGATGTAGTTTATCTTCATGTGTTGGATTTAAAATGGGTTAGAATAGTGACTTTTGTTTCCCAGTCAGAGGAACCATCAACCTTATTTTATTTTATTTTATTTTATTTTATTTTATTTTATTTTATTTTATTTTATTTTATTTTATTTTATTTTATTTATTATTTTTTTTTGTTTTGTTTTATGAAACATTTGGGAACTACTGATGTAGTGAACTTTATTTTATTTAGATTTTTTATGCTTTATTTTGTTTTGTTTATTTTTTGATTTGTGAACTACTGATGCTGATGACATTTATTTTTATTTTGGTTTTATTTTGTTTTATGGTTTTGTTTTATTTTATTATTATTTCAATTTTTGTTAGCTACTAATATTGATGACATTTTAATTTTTATTATATGTTTTTATTTTATTATTTTATTCTGTTTTGTACATTTTTATTTTGTATTATATTTTTTTAGATTTTAATTTATTTTTGTTTGATTTTTAATATATTTTGTCAACACAAAACCAGCTGAGAAATTTAATGTAGATAATTTTTTCTTTATTTTTCTTTATTTTTGTATATATTTTGTCATAATGCTAAACTTGTTGAGAACTACCAATATTTTTATTTTATTTTATTTTATTATTATTATGATTAATTACAGATGTTGATGACACATTTCTTTTTTATTTATTTATTTATTTTTTATTATTTGTTAACTGATGTTGATGACATTGTAATTTTATTATATTTTATGTTTTTATTTTATTATTTTATTCTCTTTTGTTTATTTTTATTTAGTTTGATTGTATTTTTTTTAGATTTTAATTTATTTTTTATTTTTGTTTGATTTTTAATATATTTTGTCATAACACAAAACCAGTTAAAAACTTCAATGTAGAGAATTTTTTCTTTATTTTTTCTTATTTTTTAATATATTTTATTAACTCTAAATGTGAGAACTACCGATGTATTTTATTTGTATTTATTTATTTATTTTAACACACAGTAAACACACACAGACACACACTCATTAGTGCACACGTGCACGGGTCAGGGAAGAGCGCGTCTCCTGCACAGGGGACCGATCAAGCTGACAGCAGCGCTCCGTTCTCCATATGGAAGTGGGCCGCAGCCTTTACACATTACTGATAATATTACATGATGTTTTCCATTTATTTCCCACATTCAGCACAAGCCGAGTTCCCTGGTGTACAGGGTTATGCTGCAAATAAAACATGTATACTTCACGTCCCCATCAAGCTGACGTAAACACACAAGAATCATTTCCTCATCTCATTCGCCACCTATTTTTATCTTCATGTATGTACAAGCCTTTATTTTCAGTTATGCACAAACAGCATTTGTAGTCGGTGTAATAAATCACAGCTGCTGGCCTGTATTCGCCGCCATCGCTCATGGTGTCTGTGAGAACGGCTACAGGTCTCGCCCACGGAGGCTTCAGGTATGTGATTCTGCAGAAAACACAGATAGAATTGCTAGAAAATGAATGCGTGTGGCCGTTCTGCAAGACGAGTCAATGGGAGTCACGCTTTAATGCAGTGCTCTAGACTGCAGACGTCTGTTCATGAGGGATCACACAAAAATGAATCATTTACTCGCCTTCATGTCGTTCCAAACCTGTATGACTTCATTTCTTTTGCAGAGCTCAAAAGAAGAATGTCTGAAGAACGCTGACATTCAATTACCTTTTTTTTTTAAAACATTTTTAGATCTTTTTTGTTCCACATAAAAAAGAAAGTCATGCAGGTTTGGGATGACATTTTCATTTTTGACTGAATAATCCCAAATAAATAAATAGCCAATAAGTAAAAAAAATAAATAAATAATAAAAAATATATATTAATAATTTTGACTAATAAATAGACAAATTGTGACAAAAACACAAATAATCGCATTATTAATTTTGATTAATAAATAGCCAAACAGTGGCAAAAACATCATTAATCGCATTAATAATTTTGATTAATAAATAGCCAAACAGTGACAAAAACATCAATAATCGCATTAGTAATTCTGATTAATAAATAGCCAAACAGTGGCAAAAACATCAATAATCGCATTATTAATTTTGATTAATAAATATCCAAACAGTGGCAAAAACATCAATAATCGCATTAATAATTTTGATTAATAAATAGCCAAACAGTGGCAAAAACATCAATAATCGCATTATTAATTTTGATTAATAAATAGCCAAACAGTGACAAAAACATCAATAATTGCATTATTAATTCTGATTAATAAACAGCCAAACAGTGACAAAAACATCAATAATCGCATTATTCATTTTGATTAATAAATAGCCAAACAGTGACAAAAACATCAATAATCGCATTATTAATTTTGATTAATAAATAGCCAAACAGTGACAAAAACATTAATAATTGCATTATTCATTTTGATTAATAAACAGCCAAACAGTGACAAAAACATCAATAATCGCATTATTCATTTTGATTAATAAATAGCCAAACAGTGACAAAAACATTAATAATTGCATTATTCATTTTGATTAATAAACAGCCAAACAGTGACAAAAACATTAATAATCGCATTATTAATTCTTATTAATAAACAGCCAAACAGTGACAAAAACATCAATAATTGCATTATTCATTTTGATTAATAAACAGCCAAACAGTGACAAAAACATCGATAATCGCATTAGTAATTTTGATTAATAAACAGCCAAACAGTGACAAAAACATTAATAATCGCATTATTAATTCTTATTAATAAACAGCCAAACAGTGACAAAAGCATCAATAATCGCATTATTAATTCTTATTAATAAATAGCCAAACAGTGACAAAAACATCAATAATCGCATTATTAATTCTTATTAATAAACAGCCAAACAGTGACAAAAACATCAATAATCGCATTAGTAATTCTGATTAATAAATAGCCAAACAGTGACAAAAACATCAATAAGTGCATTATTCATTTTGATTAATAAATAGCCAAACAGTGACAAAAACATCAATAATCGCATTATTCATTTTGATTAATAAATAGCCAAACAGTGACAAAAACATCAATAATCGCATTATTCATTTTGATTAATAAATAGCCAAACAGTGACAAAAACATCAATAATCGCATTATTCATTTTGATTAATAAATAGCCAAACAGTGACAAAAACATTAATAATTGCATTATTCATTTTGATTAATAAACAGCCAAACAGTGACAAAAACATTAATAATCGCATTATTAATTCTTATTAATAAACAGCCAAACAGTGACAAAAACATCAATAATTGCATTATTCATTTTGATTAATAAACAGCCAAACAGTGACAAAAACATTGATAATCGCATTAGTAATTTTGATTAATAAACAGCCAAACAGTGACAAAAACATTAATAATCGCATTATTAATTCTTATTAATAAACAGCCAAACAGTGACAAAAGCATCAATAATCGCATTATTAATTCTTATTAATAAATAGCCAAACAGTGACAAAAACATCAATAATCGCATTATTAATTCTTATTAATAAACAGCCAAACAGTGACAAAAACATCAATAATCGCATTAGTAATTCTGATTAATAAATAGCCAAACAGTGACAAAAACATCAATAAGTGCATTATTAATTCTTATTAATAAACAGCCAAACAGTGACAAAAACATCAATAATCGCATTATTAATTCTTATTAATAAACAGCCAAACAGTGACAAAAGCATCAATAATCGCATTATTAATTCTTATTAATAAACAGCCAAACAGTGACAAAAGCATCAATAATTGCATTATTAATTCTTATTAATAAACAGCCAAACAGTGACAAAAACATCGATAATCGCATTATTAATTCTTATTAATAAACAGCCAAACAGTGACAAAAACATCAATAATCGCATTATTAATTCTTATTAATAAACAGCCAAACAGTGACAAAAACATCAATAATCGCATTATTAATTCTTATTAATAAACAGCCAAACAGTGACAAAAACATCAATAATCGCATTATTAATTCTTATTAATAAACAGCCAAACAGTGACAAAAGCATCAATAATTGCATTATTAATTCTTATTAATAAACAGCCAAACAGTGACAAAAACATCGATAATCGCATTATTAATTCTTATTAATAAACAGCCAAACAGTGACAAAAACATCAATAATCGCATTATTAATTCTTATTAATAAACAGCCAAACAGTGACAAAAGCATCAATAATTGCATTATTAATTCTTATTAATAAACAGCCAAACAGTGACAAAAACATCAATAACCGCATTAGTAATTTTAATTAATAAACAGCCAAACAGTGACAAAAACATCAATAATTGCATTATTAATTTTGACTAATTTTGTGTATTTTGTGTATTTGTGGAGAATTTATTTTATGATGGCTAAAATAAATAGCATAGCATATCAATGTGTCCACCACCAAGTTGTTTGACTTGCAAATATGACTCTATTAATAGCATAATATGTTGAATAAATAAGTGCATTCTGGGAAATAAAGTGTTCTTCTGTCATGGTCCGTAAGATGAAAGATTAAGCACTTGTACTTGATCCTGAATCAAATTTGAATTACAACTCTGCATGATTGTGTGTTTGTGGAATTTAAAATCATTTCTAATTCAGAACGGATGTGGTGTTTGATGTTTGTAGAGTCATGAGGAGGTCAGTAATCCCACATTCTCACCTTTCCACTATTAAATTTAATTTGTCTCCATCATATGTGTTGAGGTTCACTGAGGTGCGTTTAATGCGAGAGCGGCTGATATTTGTTCAGGTTTTGCTGAACTTTGGCTGGCCAAGTTTTAAATCGCAGTTCAAAGCTTTTATTAGCGGAGTCGACCTCTATTAGCCGCGCTGACCTGGAGAAAAGCGCTGCGTTATTGATGGAGCCGCTGGACTCTCTCTCGGCTGCTCCTCGTCTAGGAATTTTGTCACTAATATCCTGTCGAAGTCTTATTGGAGCTGTCACCCGTGTTAGTTTACTGTCCTTGTCATTTTCAGCCGTCACGTCTGGTTGTTTGCTGCGGGGGATATTAGATGCATTAATCTGCGTTATGAAGCGTGTCTGAGGCTGTATTTGTCTTTGGAGGATCATGACATCCTTTAGTGCTGCATCAAACGCCATGAAACTAGAGCTTATGATGTCTGATTAGCCATGAAATCTTTGAATTGAATGATTTGTGAAGTGTTTTGACCATAAGAGGGAACATTAGGAGTAAATTAGTGAGGTGGATGAATCACATTTATATGCAATATTTGACACAACCGCTGTAATTTAATCTAAAATATTGTAATCTTATTAAATATGTATTAAAAAAAACAACATATAAAATGCGTATATGTATACTGTGAAAACATAATACATATAATACATAATACAGAATACATAAATATGTCTACTGTGAAAACGATGCATTCTGGCTAATTTTTGTTGTTTTCCAAAAAGTAACCTGTAGGCTACTTTCTTGACTAATAATATTACCCAGAATGCATTGTAATATACAGAAGTAACATACTGTAAAAACAATGCATTCTGGGTAATATTTGTTATTTTAGCCTATAGGTTACTTTCTCGAAAACGACAAATAAAATTACCTAAAATACATTGTTTTTATGATATATTGCTGTTTCAATGAAAAACGGTGTTTTACTGTGTAAATTTGTTTTGTTTTTTACAGCTATTTTTTTAGGGTATATATATATATATATATATATATATATATATATAAAACAACAAATAAAATTACCCAGAATGCATTGTTTTTTTGAAAAAATGTATTTTACTGTGTAAATTTGTTTAATTTTTTTCAGCTATTTTTAGTGTGTGTGTATATATTTATATTTAAATTTATATATATAGTGTGTAAATCATTACTATTACAATCACAGTAATTTAAAATGTAAAATGTTTATTATTTTGATAAAAATCATTAATTTATTAAATGTATTTTTTTTAAATTTATAAATTATATAATTTTATAATTCTATATATACTTTTAAAGTAACATTTATAAATGTATATATATATATAGTTTATATATATATATATATATATATATATATATATAGTTTCTGTGAAATTTTGATTTATGAATCATAAATGAGTCAAACTTCAATGATCTGAATCACTTTAGAGTGATGATTCTAATGAAACAATGAATCGTTTGCTAGTATGAATCAGACTTCTTAACGCCACTACATGGTTAGCTGAACTTGATGTAATTGTGATGTAATTTTACAAACACCATTACCGATTGCACGTCTGGCTTAAAGAGCAAACACTGCAGTTAATCTAACTTCATTTTCTTTAATAGTACAGCAAAACAATTACAAATCTAATTTAGCCACTGAGCATTCATTCAGTTTTCAATTTCCTGCTTTATGATTTATCAGTCGTTTGCATTAGATAACCTTTTCCTTTCATAACTCATCTGAGATCTGTTTTCACTCGGGCAGTGTGTGAATTTCATCAGGTCTTGTTATCAAACCCCATGCAGCATCCAGCAGACGTGTGATTACAGATTTAGCATGTCAGACTGTTTGCATTGGGCTGCAGTAATGAGATCTCCAGAGGCCGTTCTGCCAGTGATCCCTGGCACGAGGCTTTAACTGCAGACTCATGGAGATTGAGGTGAAGGACGCGTGCCAGGAGCACAGACACTTTAGAGGAGACACTAAACGCTCCCTGACGCACTTTGGTTTAAAGAGCGCTCACTTCAAACCTTTCAGCAGCCTCAGCGTGAAGCGAGCGCTGCCTTTGAAAGGTTATTCACAGCTGCAGTGATGGATAGTATGTGACGCTGTGTTCACCGCTTCACCAAAGACCTATAATGCCCTTTCACAAGATGTAATATTAGTCTCTGGTGTCTCCAGAATGTGTGTGTGAAGTTTCAGGTCAAAATCCCCCACAGATCATTTATTATAGCTTGTCAAATTTGCCCCTATTTGGGTTTGAGCAAAAACACACCGTTTTTGTGTGTGTCCCTTTAAATGCAAATGAGCTCCACTTTCCAGAAGAGGGCGGAGCTTTAACAGCTCAACAACAACAAAGCTGGAGAATCTCACGCAGCCAAAATGAGGATTGTCAGTAACGGTGTTCAGCCTTACATTGTTCAAACCGGAGTCGACACTGATGGAGAGACTCAGGAAGAAGTTACAACTTTTAGACGTTTCTGAATTTCTAAATTTATGTTGATTCAACTCATCCACTAGCATGTGCCGTCATGTTCATCTTTTGTGTTGAATTGACCCTCGTTTGTGAAGCAGTCCGGCGTAAAATGACGGCATGACAGCAACACTCTACTACAACAACTCTTCCTCTTCTCTAAAGCAGCCCAACATGGCCCCGCCCCCTTTGTTGTGTATTCTCGGGGGCGGGGTTTATATAAATTTTGGGGTTTGTGATGTCACCAACCCAGGAAGAAGCTCATTGTAGTCCCTACCAGCCATTTGTTGTAGTTCTTAAAAAGCGATTTCTGTAAAAGAAAATATCTCTCTTTGCATTGAACTTTGAGTGTCGTAACTTTGCAGATGTTGTTTATGATCAAACAGCAACATTACACACTAACTAAAGTTAAAAAAGTCAAATCACAATCAAGAACTCCTTTAATAATAAATAGGGCCCTATAAAATCTGTTTTATTTTTTCCTAAATTCCGTTTTTTCTGTTTTAATTTTTCTGGATTTTTAATGGTTTATTTAATTTTAATGGTTAAATTAAATTTTAGCAATCAAAAAGCATGTCTAATCAATGGAAAAATGAAAAATTTACCAACAATTTATTAAAAGTTTAACAAAAAAATTCATTTTTTAGGGCCCAATGATATACGTTTTATTCTTTCCTCTCAAATTCTGTTTTCTGTTTTATCTTTTCTGGATTCCATTTTAATGGTTTAATTACATTTTAATAATCAAAAAGCATGTCTAATTAATTGAATTCTTAAAAACAACAACATTTATTATTTAAAAAAAGTATTTTTATGATTTTTTTCTTTTTAATTCAGAAATTCTGTTCCGTATTTTAATTTTTTCCGGCAATCAAATGAACACATAACATTTAATTTATCTTTTAATCATGAAATTAAACTTTTTTTGTCAAACAATGTGCTGCACAACAGAGCTTTACTGTTCAAATTTAACAATTTATTATTAAATTAATTGATCTAAATTCTACTGTAAAACACTAATATGTTTCTGTCAAGTTAAATCGAACTTTTATTTTGACGGGTTGCCGAGAGCTTTGAGTTTCTCTGTGTTTATGACGATAGTTTTCTCAAACGAAGCGGTTAAATTGACTTTCAGAGCGGCTCTGGAGATGAATTTCATGTTTTTATTTCCTCATATAGTGAGGCGACAGAGGATGAAAACACTGCGAGCGTCACACGTGCTTCAGCGTGAGCTAAATGAAACCGCGCTTCCACGTCATTCATTTCAGACGCACACAGACATGCAGATTCATTTTTAAATAGTTTATTTGTGGTTTAATATTCACAGACACTAGTCTATATCGTGATTTGATTTAAGTGTAATGACCTGCTTTTTATTCATTCATCAAAAATTTGACAAATTCCGTGACATTCCGCGTTTGATACTAAATTCCATTCCACTGGATTCCGTGATTCCGTACATTTTCTGCATCATGAAAATCATAGGGCCCTAAATAAAGGAGCCATTTCAAACAGTGATTGTAACAATGTATAATACCATTTATTAATGTTGTTTGCTAAAGCTACAAGCTTATTTATTATTTACTTGTTGACGTTTCAGAGCATGACAGGGATCTCTGAGTCAGTTATTTGTTCCAGTTTGTTTACATGAACTGTGAACAAACCATCTCAGACTTTAATTACGTGAGTCAGACAAACTTAATAGCGGCATCACACTTACTGTTGGGTTAGTGATTTGATCAACACTGACAAGACGGCAGTTCTGCAGGATAAAACAGTAAAATAACAGGTTCTGTTGAGTCTGTGTTTGGGAAAATACACGCTTTCCATCTCATCAGGGTATTTTTTCAGGCTTGTCCCTGGAGACGGTGGTCTCGAACTATGTGTGCTAATTTGAATGAATGTTCATTAACCAAGAGCCGCGTGAAACGACACGTGATGCATCATCCTCAGAGCGCTAATGAGAGTCCCATGAGTCACCAGAGCGCCGCCCTACAGGTCACACAGGTTTGCACCGACATGATGGTGAGTAAACGTTCTCATTTTGGGTCAGCTGCCTCTTTAACTGTAGCCAGTTTTTCAATATTATCTCCCATTTTCCTCTTTCTGTCAGTCTCTTGATGTGATGGAAAGCATCTGATCACCCTGTTTAGCCGAACCTAAGTTCCTGCCTATGGTCGTGACTTTGTGAAGGTGGCGGCATGAAGAACGACAGAACTGTCCTTCGCTCACCTTCAGCCGCCGCTGCCTCACTTTCCCCATTTTTTTCCGTCTCTTTGACACCTTTAGAATGGATCTAGGCGGTCAGCATCACGCGTCTGGACTGACTGTGGCAGTCACTCAACTAAAAGGCCACGGTGGATCTCTCTTTAGAGACAGATAAGGTCCATGAATGATTTCTGTTGACATGGCTGTGATTTTATCTTTAGCACACGGCTGTGAAGTCATTTTTCTTTAGCTATTAGATAAACTGCTGAAAAGACTCTTTTGCAGCTTGCAAAGACATGTCACTATAAAGGACTTTCAGATGATAGGAGCAAGAGTTGAGCGATATTGAATATTCACAGTATATTTGCTGTGATTTCACTGCCAATATAAAATTAAGCAGCATATCGCAGTAGATTTAATGCACTTTTTATTTGGTCATTAAAGTATGAGAGATACTTAATTACCACTTCTGATTTTAATGTCAAATAGTAAGTTTGATTCATTTCTGTGAATCAATTCAGTGATTCATTTGTGTCATCACTCATAAAACACTCATATGTTTCTTGTATTAAAATGTGTGGAAATAATGCAAATAAATATAACATAAATCTTAAAAAAATCTTAAAAATGTATTTAAAATTTTTAATATATATATATATATATTTTTTTTTTTTTTTTTTTTTTTTTTTTCTTAAGCCATTTAAGAGCAAACATTAAAAAATATATATATTAAATTTTAATATTGTATGAATATTTTAATTTATTTTATTTAAAATTCTAATATTTTCTGTGAATGTTTTTTTTCAATAAAGATGCCTGTTTTCCACACTATTTTCACATAGAAAAATCACAATATTTATTTATTTTATTTATTTTTAATTGTAATTCATTTTAATTACATTTTATTTTTAATTTTAGTTAAAGTTTAAGCAGTTTTAGTCGTTTTTTTTAATTATTTTTTCTATCTTTTTAAATGCCTAGTTTAAGTGCCTAGTTTTTATTCATTTTTATTTTTGTTTTCGTAATTTTAGTACTTAAACTAAACGAAATTTGACATTTTGATTTCACAACTAACTGAAATAAAATAAGTATTTTTATATTCTATATTTTTTCTGTTAACATTTAATATATTTAAATTAACCTAAATGTTTTTGAATAATTTTCTTAAGCCATTTAAGAGCAAACACTGAAAAATAATATATATTAAATTTTAATTTTGTATGAATATTTTAATTTATTTTATTGACAATTCAAATATTTTCTGTGAATATGTACTTTTTTCAATAAAGATAATCAGTGCATGTTTTCAACACTTTTTTTACATAAAAAAATCACAATATTTAATATTAAAACAAATAAAATGAGTCATTACAATAAAATAAATTATTAAAATAAATTAAAATAAATATATATTTAAAATAATAATATATTTTATATTATATTATATAATAAAATGCTTTCTTTTATTATATATATATATATATATTTCTTTTTTTTTTTTTTCTTTTTTTTTGCCCTTTTTTTTTGCCTTTTTTTGCCTTTTTTTTCCCCCCTTATCATCCATGAACAGGTTTTGGATTATGTTGACACAAATTTCATAAGGACATTTTCCGTGGATCCCTCATTATAGTGAATGTGGAATGACTCTGTACAGAAAGAAAAGCACCTGGCTTTACAAAAGACGTGTCAGCACATTGAGTGTGTGTGTGTGTGTGTGTGTGTGAAGATACGTGAGAGAAGTGTTCGTGGCATAGAGATGCCTACCGCAGCACTCCGGCTGTAAGTGGGGCAGAGAGTATCCGTGTTCGGAGTAATGGTGTCGTTTGTTATCCCGGCGAAGCACAGACGAAACCGAGGCAGCGATTCTTTTGCTGGATGACACTGTGGCTCCAAACACATGCGGCCGGCTGTTTAAGTGGAACCGATCTCGACCCGAGAGCTTTTATTCTTCATGGCTGGAAGCTCCGCTTCTGCAGGTCGATTTCAACCTCAGGAGTTAGTCGAAATCCGTCTGAATTGGAGCGTGTTTTCATCCTAATGAGAAGCGAGTTATTCCAGGACATCGCTCAAATCAATGAAGCAATATTCACTGCGAGGTGCCATAAAAATCATGAAAGATTAATTATCAGCACAGAAAGCGTGGCCCCTGAGGGTTTCCCAGGTTTAATTTGAAACACCTGACGTCCTTGTGACTTAATGGGGTTCTGTCAATGTCGTAATGATTAAACAGCCGTTTTAAGGGACACTTCACCCAAAATGAAAATCCTGTCACCATTTACTCACCCAAACAAAGACACAATACACAAAGAGATGTGTGAATCCAGTAGGAAAACGGACAGTCGTATGGATTTGGAAGGTCTTACACGACCCCAGCGCTGACGCTTTGACCTCATTGATGTCCGGACCGTGTGCCGCACACTGCAGTCAATTTCCTGTCCTTAAGAACATTGTTAACATTTACTGTCCCTTCAACCACAGGGAGATCATGAACTGACCTTTCAAGCGATTGACTGTAAAAATCTATCCTGTCTTTTAGCTTGAGGACATGAGAGTGTTTAATGAAGCTGTAAATCCTCAGATCATAACTGCAGTTTTATGGGATACTGGAGTTAACATGATACAGCACATTTACTCCTGTTACGTGATGGAAATGAATATAAGAGTAGGACTTGATGAAGTTAATTTTGTCTTCATGTTGATTTTAGGACGATCTCTCCTCTCTCTCTTTTGCGCAGCATGATCAGTGTTTTTCCGAGCGGTTCAGGAGAGTTTCTCTCTGTTCTGGTTCTGTGATTCTTCAGAGTTCTGCCGTCTGAAGCGAGGCTAAAGATCCCTCTGAGAACACAGTAACCTCAGAGGACGAGTGTGTCGTGAGCTGAGAGCAGCGCTTATTTGAGAGGAGGATCCTGACTGTAGCCAACCAGAGGAAGTGATGTCACAGATCCATCATTCCCTGCTCAGTTTGATGTGTCTGTTCTTCCTCTGATCCTGATCTGATCCGTGATCGAGCAGTTGTGCGATAGAAATCTCAAAATTTTGCTCTCATCTTGTCGTTTATTGATGTCATTGGTTGATGGTCAAAATTCATATTTCATATTTTTAATTTTTACTTTTAGGAATGTTGTTATGCACTTGTAACTTTATTTGAAATTTCATATTTTTTATTATTTTTTATTAGTTCTGTTTATTTTTCAGTTTTACTTTTATTTTCAGTTTTAGCTTTAGTAAATAAAAATAAAAATCATAATTAAATAGATTTGTTATTTAGGATATATATATATATATATATATATATATATATATAAAATAAAAAATCTCAACATTAAACTCATTAAATTTTGAGAATAAAGTCATTGTGTTTCGAAAAAAACTTGTTAAATTTAGAGAAAAAAAGTTGAAATACAATGTTGAGAATAAAATCATTAAATTTCGAGAATAAAGTCGTTGTTTTGAGAAAAAAGTCGTTAAATTTCGAGAAAAAAAGTCTAAAATATCAACATTAAACTTGTTAATGTTTGAGAATAAAGTCATTGTGTTTTGAGAAAAAAAAACTCGTTAAATTTTGAGAAAAAAAGTTGAAATACAATGTTGAGAATAAAATCATTAAATTTCGAGAATAAAGTCATTGTTTCGAGAAAAAACTCGTTAAATTTAGAGAAAAAAAGTTGAAATAAAATGTCAATATTAAAATCATTAAATTTCGAGAATAAATTCGTTGTTTCGAGAAAAAAGTCGCTAAATTTCGAGAAAAAAGTCCAAATTAAATATCGACATTAAACTTATTAATGTTTGAGAATAAAGTCATTGTGTTTTGAGAAAAAACTCGTTAAATTTTGAGAAAAAAAGTTGAAATACAATTTTGAGAATAAATTTGTTGTTTCGAGAAAAAACTCATTAAATTTCTAGAAAAAATTGAAATAAAATGTTGAGAATAAATACACATAAACAAAAATGTAATGAGTTTAATGTCGACATTTTATTTCGACTTTTTTTTGCAAAATTTAACAAGTTTTTTTTTTCAAAACGCAATGACTTTATTCTCAAAATTGAATGCGTTTAATGTCGACATTTTATTTAAACTTTTTTCCTCTAAATTTAGAGCTTTTTCTCCAAATGACTTTATTCTCAAAATTTAATGTTTATTCTCGACATTTTATTTCAATTTTTTTGTCGAAATTTAATGAGTTTTTTCTCGAAACAACAAATTTATTCTCAAAATTTAATGATTTTATTCTCAACATTGTATTCCGACTTTTTTTCTCGAAATTTAACGAGTTTAATCTCACGTTATAATGACTTTAATCTCAAAATGGTTTTATTTTTTTATAATTATTTGGCCCTAATCCTCTTCCATAATATATTAAAAAATTTAAAATGATATATAATTTTAATTTTTTTTTCAAATAACAAACATTTTTAGTTTTGGTAAACAATAACACCGCTGTTGAGAAGTACAGATTATTACACAAATACTTGATTCTAATTGGTCAAATGCGGCATTGTACAGTTAGTAACTTCTATCATTTATAAGCACATGTTTATGCTAATGAACTTGCGTTGAATTATAAATTCCAGTCTGACACGTTTCACAATATTGTGATGCATTTAATCAAGCATTAGTTTTCAAATATTTGTCCAGATTGTTTTGAACCTAAATGTTGATGATTATTCTACATTATCAGCGTTGCGTTCGTCTAAATGTTCATGTAAAAGAATCAGATCCTAGTACTAACTCCAGTCTAAGCTAGTGTGCGTCCTCAACAGTTAAAGCACTCAACCAGCTGGAGATTTAGAGTTATTGGTAGGAGCCAGTTAAAATATTTCAGGTTGCAAATCAGCGGCTGCAAAAACACTGTATATGCTGACCCCTTCCAGAAATATACTGCGGTAAATATTCTGTTGAATGAGACATCAAACAAATTGCTTCACAACATCAGCATCTGTTGTTGTTTTTACCGTATAAGGCCGAGCAGTCGCGTTTTTTTACCATTTTTGTCATAATCTCGTGAATAAACGTCTCTTTGATGTGATTGGGCGCTGCGCCTGAAAGTGATAACACTTAAACATCAAAACATTAAGAGGAAGTTCTTCTGATATTTACATATTACAATCAGTGGAAGTATTTGTGTCTCTAATGACCACCAGGGCTGAATGTGACAGATCTGGAAGATTCACAGCTGTGATGTTTTCCAGACAAGTATGCATCACAATAAGTTTATTAGTTTATGTTGAAGCTGTAATCCAAATGCATGGGAATTTTTATATGCATTTCAAATACATAAATCTTAAATTTATGTCTAAATATTTTTGGGAGTGTCATTTTTAAGTAGAAACCGTTGATCTCAGTCAGAAAGCCTTTGTCTTGTGTTTGTTGTTCACTGCGGTGAGGTGACGGTGTCAGTGTCAGCACGAGCCCTCGGGACCGGCCATCTTTCTCACCTGGCTGCTGCTTTAACAAGGTCTCGAGCGCGTGAGACCTGCAGGAGCTCCTCCAGTCACGTGTCTGAGTGAGGACGATAATGATCCCGTCAGGAGCTGAGCTTAGTATAGTTGTTTGTCTTATTGTTATACTATTTTCAAATTTACTATTAGCATATTTTAGTAGATATCATGGTTGAGAAAGCAGTTTATAGAGTTCTAAAATAATCAAGACCTTCTGAACTTAAGATGGAAAGGTAAAGTTTGTCATTTCTGCACCATTAACTGCATTATTCTGCAGTGAGTTTCTCTGAGTGGCCTGACTGGGCTGGACATGATGGCACTGGATTAACCAATGGCATGAGTTTGGGGCGGGGCTTTGTGTTTGCTCAGCCAATGACAGATGGGGAGTGTGCATAATTTTTGTCATTTTATGTTGCAGGTTTTTTTTGCTACCGTCTGTCCTTCTGTCCGTCCGTCCATCCATCCTTCCATCCATTCATTGTTCCATCTATCTGTCTGTCCATCCATCCATCCCTCCATACAGCCATCCATCATTCTATCCGTCCATCTATCCGCTTTTCCATCCATCCATCCATCGTTCTCTCCATTTCGTTCTATCCGTCCATCTGTCTGTCCATCCGTCCATCTATCCATCCATCCATCTGCCTTTCCATCCATTCATCCATCCATCCATCGTTCTCTCCATCTATGCATCCATCCATCCATCCATCCATCCATTGTTCTATCCGTCTGTCCATCCATCCATCAGTCGTTCTATTCGTCCGTCCATCCGTCTGTCCATCCATCCATCCATCCATCCATCCATCATTCTATCCATCTGTCTATCCATCGTTCTATCCATCCATCCATCCATCCATCATTCTATCCATTGTTCTATCCATCCATCCATCCATCATTCTATCCATCCGTCCATCTATCCATCCATCCATCCATCCATCTGCCTTTCCATCCATCCATCCATCCATCCATCGTTCTCTCCATCTATGCATCCATCCATCCATCCATCCATTGTTCTATCCGTCTGTCCATCCATCCATCAGTCGTTCTATCCGTCCGTCCATCCGTCTGTCCATCCATCCATCCATCCATCCATCCATCATTCTATCCATCTGTCTATCCATCGTTCTATCCATCCATCCATCCATCATTCTATCCATCGTTCTATCCATCCATCCATCCATCCATCCATCATTCTATCCATCCGTCCATCCATCCGTCAGTCCATCCATCCATCCCTCCATACATCCATCCATTGTTCTAGCCGTCCATCCATCTGTCTGTCTGTCCATCCATCAATCCATCCATCCATCGTTCTATCCGTCTGTCCATCCATCCATCCGTCCATCCATCATTTTATCCATCCATCCATCCATTGTTCTGTCCGTCCATCCATCCGTCTGTCTGTCCATCCATCAATCCATCCATCCATCCATCATTCTATCCGTCTGTCCATCCATCCATCATTTTATCCATCTGCCCTCCATTCATCCATCCATCATTCTATCATCCATCCATCCATCCATTGTTCTATCCATCCATCCATCATCCATCCATCCATCCATCCATCATTTTATCAGTCTGCCCTCCATTCATCCATCCATCTTTCTATCCATCCATCATCCATCCATCATTTTTATCCATCTGCCCTCCATCCATCCGTCCATCCATTGTTCTATCCGTCCATCCATCCATCCATCCATCCATTCATCATTTTCTCCATCCATCCATCGTTTCATAGTATAAAATCTGCAGTATAATTAAACTCCTCCTGGCGTTGGTGCCGCTCTCACAGCACAGGGAACTCTTAGTGAGTTCAGAGCAGGAACAGGACGGCTTTGTTTGAACGTGTCCCGCAGTGAGGCAGAGGGGCTCGTTGTGCGACTGCTGTTGTTTTTTGTCAAACTCTCACAGGCTAATTACCCAGCTCATCACGGTGGGCTCGACAGGACCTCTACTGAGAGCAGACCGCTGCTCTGTTCTGCATCAATTACTGTATGTATTGCGCAAGTATGAAATGAGAATCTACTCAGATTTAGTTTCTGTTTCACAGCAGTCTCCTCATGTTTGACTACAGGTAGACGGTTCAACAAGCCTGACTCATGTAATTATGCTCCAATTTGAGCAGGATCTCTGGGTCAAACTCATCAACAGCACTTCTCTGAGTCTGTGCTTCAGTGTTCGTCATTATGATTCAGGAATCGTGATGAATCAAACAATTCTGATTCCCTAACAGTTCAATTAATGATTACTGTTGTACTTTTGTGAAAAATGCACATTTGAGAACCATTAATGGAAATGAATGTCATTTATTTCTGCTTTTTTTCACAAATCAGAACCAGTTGTAAATAGGAACATGTTCTCCATTCCCAACCCTAATGATGTTTAAAACAGAATGAACCATATTTAGTAACTATTTGTGGAATGAAAATCTTGTCAGCTAAATCCATAACATGTTTTCTCACACTTGCCTTTTTTTTGCAAAATCGCCCGAATGCTAATGTGGCGCTTAAAACTTGGAACACTATCCTTTCGCTGCCCGTCTGGGGGAATTTCTGCCGAGTTGTGTTTTTGAGCGGCTTCACTTTTGTATCATGTCTGCAGAAATAACACTCAAAATAGACATTTCTCACACTCACAGGTCGAGCTTGACTCTCCCGTTACACAACGTCTTGCAAGACAGTTCTGCAGAAACACTTCCCAGTCCACATCCCGCACGGCTGAATAATCAATCAATATTTATGATTTTACAACCGATATTCAATGCCAGTGTGCTGTACTGTGATAAAAACAGACCCAACACTGCGAGGGAGTTTTCCAAGCGCTATTGACGTCCGGAGCAGCTTGTCAGTGTTCTCTGAAACTGTATTGTTTCCACCATGAACACTTGACAGCTGTCTTCACTGTTCAGTCTTCATCTGTGATGCGCCGCAATAATACAATTTGTCATTCAGCTCTTGAGAACTGCAGAATGTTTTCAGCATGCTGACATATGATCAACTCTTCTACACTCTGAAAAATAAAAATGGCAAAAGGGTTTTTTTCAGCGATGATATCAAATTTGTGTTGCCAAATATACCATTGATACCATTTTGGGTTCCCTAAAGAATGGCATAGAATGGAATCTTGAATCTTGAATCCATCATCCATCCATCCGTCTCTTCAACCATCCTTCAATCAATCAATCAATCAAACAATCCATCCATCCATCCATCTATCTATCCATTCGTCTCTTCAACCATCCATCAATCAATCGATCCATCCGTCCGTCCGTCCATCCACCTGTCCGTCCATCCACCATCCATCCATCCGTCCGTCCATCCATCCATCTGTCTGTCCATCCATCCACCATCCATCCATCCATCCATCCGTCCATCCATCTGTCCGTCCATCCACCATCCATCCGTCTGTCCGTCCATCCACCATCCATCCATCCATCAGTCAGTCCGTCCATCCGTCTGTCTCTTCAACCATCCTTTATCCACCCATCCATCTATCCATCCATCAATCAATCCATCCATCCATCCATCATCTGTCTCTTCAACCATCCACCCATCTGTCCGCCCATCCATCCATTCATCCATCAATCAATTCATCCATCCATACGTCCATCTGTTTCCTCAACCATCCACCCATCTGTCGGTCCATCCATTCATCCATCCATCCATTCGTCTCTTCAACTATCCATCAATCAATAAATCCATCCAGCCATCTCTTCAACAATCCATCCACCCACCCGTCCATCCGTCCGTCAATCCATCCATCCATATATCCATCCATCCATCCATCCATCCATATATCCATCCATCCATCCATCCATCCATCAGTCTCTTTAATCATCCATCCGTCCGTCCGTCTGTCAATCCATCCATCCATCCATCCATCCATCCATCCATCCATCCATCCATCCATCCATCCATCCATCCATCTAGCTGTCTCTTCTCTTTTCATCCACCAACCATCCATCTGGCTCTCCATTCCATTCCTTCCATCCATCCATCCATCCACCCATCCATCCATCCATCCATCCATCCATCCATACATCTGGCTCTCCATCCATCCATCTAGCTGTCTCTTCTCTTTTCATTCACCATCCATCCATCTGACTCTCCTTTCCATCCATCCATCCATCCATCTGTTTCTCCATTCCATCCAATTCCATCCATCCATTCCATTCCCTCTATCCACCCATCCATCCATCCATCTGGCTCTCCATTCCATTCCATCCATATATCCATCCATCCATCCATCAGTCTCTTTAATCATCCATCCGTCCGTCCGTCTGTCAATCCATCCATCCATCCATCCATCCATATATCCATCCATCAGCCTCTTTTACCATCCATCTGTCCATCCATCTGTCCGTCCATCCATCCGTCTCTTAAACCATCCATCATCCACCCGTCCATCCATCCTTCAATCAATCCATCCATCCATCCATCCATCCATCAGTCTCTTTAACCATCCATCCATCCATCCATCCATCCATCCACTCATCTGTCCGCCCGTCCATACATCCATCAATAAATCAATCCATTCATCCATCCATCCATCCATCCATCCATCCATCTGTCTCTTCATCCATCCACTCACCCACCCATCCATCCGTCAATCCATCCATCCACTCACCCATCCACCTATCCATACTTCTCTTTAACCATCCATCCATCTGCCCATCTGTCCATCAATCAATAAATCAATCAATCAGTCATTCAATCCATCCATCCATCCATCCATCCATCCACCTATCCTCAAACTTTTTACTACTTTTTTTAGTAAAAACTTTCAAAGAAGACTTTGTCAAGCTACTGTACATACGTTAGTCATATGAATTTCTTGTGATTTTAAATTCCTTTTCCAATTGTAACTCAGCATTCTGTTTGCTCCCTTAAACTCAAATGCAATTTAAATTGAGGAATTGTAATTTAAAAGGCAGTTAAACAAGAGCCGGTTCATTTGAGGGCACACAAAATTAAACAAGCGTCCCGGGTCACATTAGAGTCTCATTAAGCGTAAAGCATTTCAGGTGAGTGAATGCATATGCACATGTAATGAGAGGGGTTTCCTGGCATAAGCCCGCAGAACTGATGGTGTCGTACAGCTGTGGGATCAGACCGCCAGGACCAATTACAGCTGATCAAGTGTAGAGGATCAACGGAGGGGAGGGGGAACGCATCGGGAGGGAAGACCGGCTGAGCGCGCGAGAGAGAGAGATTAGGGGAGCAGAAGAAGGAAGGTGAGGAGAGATCAGGACAGCCTGTGGAGCAGCACACATGCTGCCGAAGACCAACTCAAGTGGCAGACGTTCGCTCAGTGACAGTCAAGCAAACCCTGCGTTATTTTAAAAACAGAAAGCGTGAGAGTGTGTGAAACACAAGGGGAGGGAACTTCAGACTTTGGAGAGCGAGCGAGACGAGCCAGTGCAGTTTGACTGTGGCAGCGCTCAAGGGAGAGACAGCGGCGCTCCAGCTGCTCCCCTGCGCCCGTCTGCGCCTGCCCGAACAGAGCGGGAGTCAGAGAGCGGACGGCGGCGGGCAGGAGCACACCGGGGTCGTGGCCGTGCTGGCGCGCGGGGCGGACGGGCAGGCCCGGGATGGGCGGCACGATGCCCGTTGTTCGGGGGGAAGTGAGCAGATGATGAGCGAGATGTCATTCAGCGGGCGAGACAGCATCCCGCAGGAGGGGGCGCCGGGGAGCAGGAACGCCAGGGTGAGACGGGCCGTACGGATATCGAGCATCGTCGCGCAGGAGGTCAGTCGAGTCAGGTCACAATTATTTGCTGATGAACGGGAAAAAAACATGCTGAAGTTCATCAATGGATTCAGTTCAGTAGTGTCATTATTCAGATCAATTCAAATTGGACTTGAGGAAAATAACTTTTTACTAAATAAATTAGAATAATTCAATAATCACTTCAACTGATTTGTGAATGTTAGGATTCGATTAAAAGAACCGATTCATAAGACTCATCCGTTGGGCATCAAATTAAACTGATCCTGAGCATTTTAATGCAGTAAATAGTAGTTTAGTAGTTGTAAAATTCATGAATTATGGAACAAATTAAATTTCAGCTGTAAAGAAGTCGTTATTCATCTCAAATCAGATTCAGTGTTGATTCAGTTCAGTTCAAATGTTGTTCTTATGTAACACTGTCAGTGCATTTGTGTTGATAATATTACTAAATAATAGGAAAGTGCATTGTGAGGTTTATTCCGTTCCGTGACCTGTTTAGGTTGAAATTCCCCAGTCCTCCAGCATAAGTCTGCTTTAGATTATTGCAGCACATGCTTTATTTCTCCCGAGAGCTCTTCTCAAACTGGTTGTCCGGAGATGCTCGCCTCGGGGAACGCTGTTGATTTTTGTCAGTGATTTTTCACACCAGCCCTAAACACATTACAGCGAGCGGCAACTATTAGGAGATTCATTGAGCTTTTCTCATGAACATTGATGCATTACGTTCCTGCAGATGCTGTAATGTGTTTCTCTTTCTAATTCTGTTCTGTAGTTTTGGCCAAGCGCTCGGTTCGGACTAAGCGCTGACCATAACTGGTCATATTGAGAGGAATGGATGAATTATTGTGCTTGAAACAAATTGGCTATTTTTGTTTCCAAGCAGTCTTTCTTCCCTCATATGAAATTACATTTACTGTTTTTTATCGAGGCGTTTGGCCTGGCCAGCAATAATTGACTGGAGAAGGTGAGGAGGGGTAGAGAGAGAGAGAGAGAGAGAGATGACCGCCATCCATCACTTTTACAAACAATGCCCTTGAATCCACCAATCAGTGACTGTGAACAAACACATCAACACTGTTTTCCCACCTGCCCTGTAAACTGTTCCTTGTATCCGCATCAAATCCCTCAGGATGCGCTGA
This sequence comes from Ancherythroculter nigrocauda, assembly GCA_036281575.1. Classification (NCBI taxonomy): domain Eukaryota; kingdom Metazoa; phylum Chordata; class Actinopteri; order Cypriniformes; family Xenocyprididae; genus Ancherythroculter; species Ancherythroculter nigrocauda. Next base: position 31,635,649 of record VTFQ01000024.1, on the reverse strand, counting down.
CTTACAGAGACCACCAGGAGCATGAATAGATCGAGACAGAGAGAGAGAGATGGCAAAACTACAGATTAGCCATGATGATATTTACACTGCTGTTGAAAAGTATGGGGGTTTTTAACCCTTATAGGGTCTTTTTAGACATCAAACGACGTTTGCTAAAATATTTTGTTTTTCTCTTTGTCCAAATGACATGAAATTTTGTACAGTGGTTAACACTTTCTATATCTACAAATAAAAAAAAAATGGAGCAATATCTTGTTTTTATGTTAGTGTAGAAAAAAAAGTCACACTCAGGGTCTTTGGGGTCTCTAGAGACCCCAGGCAACAAAATGTAATTTTGTAACCAAATAATTGTTTTTAAAAAAAACAAATGCAATTTTACTCTGTTTATTAATGTTTTCACTTCATATTTGTGCAGTTTTTGGAGGATTTATCATATTTTTTAAATTTATATAAATAAATAAAAAAATATTTTTTTAAAATAAGTTTTTTATGCAAAAACAGCTTTTTATGTAAAATTCACTTTATAAAAGACCCACATTTCTAACTTTCATTCATGGGGATAACATGGATAATTTGACATGGTTTAGTGTGAGATTTTTGCCCATCTTTTGGAAAATTCAGTTTTAAAAGTAAAAAAAATTATCACTTTTACAAGTAGATGCTGCAGAGCTCCACTATTTGCTATTTGACTGACTGTATTTTTCATATCTAAATATTATGAAATCACAATTATGACAATAAAAATTACTTTTTGTCAAAGTTTAGTATTTTTTTGTACAGAAAAAAATGTTGATTTTGAGGATGAATTTTGTCCATTTTCTAAGCGGGGTCTCATCATAATGTAACAATATTAAAAAACATGATTTTTTTCATTACAAAAAAATGCTAAACTTTGACAAGAAGTAGCTTTATTGTTATAATTGTGATTTCATAATATTTAGATATGAATCCAGCTGGAAAACACTTGTGTAAAGATGTCTTTCAGTCAGTCAAAGAGCAAATAGTGGAGCTCTGCAGCATCTACTGGATAAAGTGATAATTTTTTACTTTTAAAACTGCATTTTTCAAAAGATGGACAAAAATCTCACACTAAACCATGTCAAATTATCCATGTTATCCCCATGAAGGAAAGTTAGAAATGTGGGTCTTTATAAAGTGATTTTTACATAAAAAGCTGTTTTTGTATAAAAACCTACTCAACAAAATATTTATTAATTTATATAAATTTAAAAGATATGATAAATCCTCCAAAAACTGCACAAATGTGGAGTAAAAACATTAATAAACAGAGTAAAATTACATTTGTTTTTAAAAAAAAACAATTATTTTGTTACAAAATTAAATTTTGTTGCCTGAGGTCTCTGGAGACCCCAGAGCCCCTGAGTGTATCCCCCAAACGAAGACCGCACAAGGGTTAATGTTATTTTTAAAAATGCATATGTGCTTTTGCACATGCATGTTTTCTTCTGAAAATCTAGCATGTTTCCGTTTCTCTCTGAGGTTCTTGTAAAGATCTGCTCATCTTCAGTGTTTTATCTCTCTTTGGGACTAATAAGGTCAGTGTTCTGTCCGATAGAGCGGTTAGTTGGATCTCTCTGGCTCAATAGAAACAAACAACAAACAGAATATGAACGATCTTAGAGACTGCAGCGAGATTCACTACACTGTAACCTGCAGACACTTACCCATCATGCACCAGCACGTCTTCCTCCATTATTAACTCCTCTGCTGCAGTGGTTTCAGATAAATTCAGCTCTTTATGAGGACAGATTAGATAGAGCTGGAGTCATCTGATGTGACAAGAAGTGCTTCATTCCACTGGACGCTGCTTAGATGTTGCTCTTTTATATCTCTGAAATGTAAATAAATAAGAGTAAGAGAACTGAAAATGAATGTGGAGCAGTTCAGATCATTTGAGGAGAAATGACTGTGTTCATACTGAGAGTTTTGATTGATCTTGAGACACGTGAGATCCCCATTTGATCCTAATTTAATTTAAACCTAATCTAATAGGAGAAACTATTGAGATATTAAACATTAAATCTTATTATCTCATTCAACTGTCTTTCTGTTTATGTAGGTTGCTATTTTACATTATTTTGACTTTTTTGTTTTTTCATTTGTCACTTTAAGGTAATTTAATATAACAATCATCCCTCAGTCTAAAATTCTACATTTATTCCCCCAATATTGAATATTTGGTTACATTTGCTTTCATTCTTGTGCAGTTAAAAACAGTATTTTTGAAAACACTAATTTTCTTTTAATAATTTGTTCTGTATTTTCTTATATGCCTTTATCTCTTTTATGATATAATCTGTATATTGGGTTTTTGCACACACACACACACACACACACACACACACACACACACACACACACACACACACACACACACACACACACACACAGGCAGCATATCTTTGTTTACTGGATGATATTCTGCCTCCATCTGGTCATAAAACAGAAGCACACATATTCTGCATGTTTCAAACAAACAATATTAGGACTTTTATGTACTTTTACATCACATGACTAGCAAAAACAACATCTTTTGAGGTCGACTGTCCAAATGCATCATTGAAGTATGTGAAAATGAGACAGAAAATGAGCAGAATTGCATTATAATACGTCATTATCAAACACATCAACATATCATGTCCAGCAAAAGTGACATTTGTTTTGTCCAAAGGCCTTAATAATAATAATAAAAAGAAAACAAAGATATGACATCCAAAGTATGTAAGGTAGTATAACTAGATCTCTTTTATTGAATCCAAAAGTTTTTAATTATATTTTGCTTCATATAAAGGTATTTTAATGATTTTAAAGTGTCAAAAGGTCATTCGGTTTAACCGTCCAAAGACCAATACAGCCATTTCATTAGTGATTAAAATATCTTAAAATGTAATAAATGTATGTATTTTTTATTCTGGCATGATTTTATAACATCATATATCAACATAGTGCAAAATGGTATTAAAATTATGTGTAGAAGTTGTTGCTTTGTTATGAGAAAAAATGACCGAAAAAATGAATTTCATTGATGTCATTCGGAGTAACCAATATAAAGAGACCATTTTGGATCAAGTCATGCGGTCAATATCATGTGACAGGATATGACATCATTCAGACACCTGCAAACCACATGGTCATGAAGTAAAGTAACTAACTCTCTCTTAATTATTTGATAAATTCATGTTTTCACTTGATCATACGCATGTCCCGAAACATCAGGTCATTCGGTGCAACCGCTATAAAACATGGAAAATGTTGTAATATTTTAAAAACTTGTACTAAATATAAAATGTTTGATTGTCCTTTTGTTAGATATCAGCCTGTTAGCATTGTTTGAAAATATCATCATTCGGTAAAACCGAAATTTTGGTTAAACCAAATGACTTTTTTGGTGACAAATTTTGTCCATCTTGTAAAAAATGACAAAAGCAGAGTTAATCGATTATAAAAAACACATAATCTCATTAATAGCACTTAATAAAACTTCAAAATTAATTATATCTCCATTATGTTTTTTACACTTTTAAAAACCTTATTCGCCAATGACCCATTTATTGATGTCATGTTAGTAATAGAAGCTGCAAGCAACATAGTTTTGCAACCACTACACTTTTTTTACTATACAGCTCAACATTACAGTGAAATATAAACCTGTTTTACACGTGTTAATCCAAGCATTAGGCCTATTTAATGTCAGTAAATGTTCTCTTTGACTGTTCTGTAATAGAAACAGATCCATATGTTGTGCTGAGCTGAGCTGCTGTGTTGTGGTTCCGGCGTCTCAGTCTCGCCCCGCGTCTCGTATCGTACCGATGGAAGTCTATTACTTCTGACTCCTCCGAGCACAAATATGATTAATGGAGGTAAATGACATCAGTTTCCCGCTAGAGGTGAGGCTGATTCATTGTAACAGTGTGCGCAGCAGTGCATTGTGGGAGATGCTGGTGTTCTCTCATCTTGTGTCTATCTGGCAGCGCAGCACCATGTGTCTTTTTTAAAAGCAGGCCTGTCAAACGGCTCCGAGTGTCTGATGCTTCTGTCCCTCTGAAGACGAGCATGACATTTAGGTGTAACAAGAAAACACTGTAAGCAGCATATTTTACATTTAAACGACAGAGTCTGTTCGTGTTCAGACACACAAATCAGAATGTCACTGCATTAAGGACAAAATAGCAAAGCAAGTGTCATTTGTTGTAAAGCGTTGTATAACTTTTTTAGGATCATTCGTTAATAACTGACTTTGATTTTGCAATCCTCCTCAATTGAAATAAACTATTTTTTTACTACTGTGTTTGTTTGATGATCAAAAATTATGCCTTAGTTAGTGGCATGACTTTTTACACAAGATGAAAACTGCCCCAGACTCGTTTTTGGAGTAAACAATGTGCTTTTCCTCCCAAAAAGCACAATTTCAGTCTATCTATCATTTAGCCCTTTAAGACCTGAAGCCATTTTTAGAGTTGTTTTTTTCTGAGTGACATGCACAAAAGTAAAGACTAATAATATAATATAATAATTATAATTACTTTACAGTAATTGTAAATTACTTTACAATTGGACATTGTCATGCTGAGAAACTGCTGAGAAAAGACAAACATATAAATGTGAGCTGCATCTGGATCAAATTTTGTGGTGATAGCATAAAGTAATCAAAAGTTACAGCATTTGGAATCAAAGTAGCCTTCTTGTTTAGCCCTTGACGCCCCCTAATGGGCATTTTTAAAATCATTCCTCCATGAGGAATATCTCATGATCGATACGAGGGATTATGTTGATTTTGGAGACATTTTAATCATAAGAATCTGCTTTAAATAATGCATTTTCTATGATCTGTGTATGTTTCATGAAGTTGTGAGCAAAAATGAAATCTACATGTTTGTTTTCAGTTAATATAAATTATGAAACATTTTTTTTTCTATTTATCAGCAAATAACTCAGCACTACTTAGGAGTTAATCGAATTGCATGCATTGTAAAGTTCAAACTCTAAGCTTTCAAATGACACCTACTTTGTGTTGTTCAAGGCAGTAGTTTTGAAAAATCTGATTATTAATTTTTTTTGTTGCTAGGTGGCGACAGTGGGTGGTACACTCCAGTTTATAGGGACTACTCAGCACTCGTTAAGAGTTGATCGAAATGGTTAGATGCATTAAAACGCAGAGTTTCTAAGCTTTAAAATGATACTTATTTTGTGTTATTCCACTTTGGAAAACAAGCATTGGAAACATTGGATACACACTGCATCTCGGAAAGACGAGAGACATGTTTTTAGCCAAATATGTTACATCACTCCGTGAGTAATATCTCATGATCGAGGCAATGGATTATGTTGATTTTGGGCTCATTGTAATCGTAAGAATCTGCTGTAAATGGTGATGTGCCATGTATCTGTGCATTTTTCATGAAGTTATGAGCAAAAACACCACGTGAAATCTACATCTTTGTTGTCAGTTATCACCTGTGCGCTGTTTTGTTGTAAACTCATTTTGTTCAGACTCATTAGAGGGTGAAAACAGCACAACAGGAGCATGTTGAAGGCATGATCTGAACATGTAAAGTCTCTGATTTTGTATGCAAAAAGAATTATTGTGCTACCTACTTGGTTTCAGTTCCTATTGAGTGAAGTGAGACACGCAAACGGGAGCATGGGCAGGTTAACATTAAAAATTCGAGTTCATCAAACATTTAACCTCCTCAAGTCGATTCAGCAAAGAATTTTCAGCTGCATTATTTCCTGCTTTGAAAGGCAGTTTCAACTGTGTATCTTCAGCATAACTATGATATGAAACGCCACATTTATTAAATATAGAGCTCACAGGAATCATGTATAGAGAAAAAATCAACGGTCCTAAAACAGAGCCCTGGGGTACCCCGCAACTTACAGGAGCAGCAGATCGACACAGTTTCTATAGTCAACTTCCAATAAAATATCATTTAATACCCCTATAAGGGCAGATTCAGTACTTTGTGCATCTAATACAATGACATTCAGACATTTCCTTCCACTTTTGCGTTTGGACTGGAGTGTAAAGTGGCTTCAGAGTCAGGTGAGCGATCTGTGAGGTGTGTGTGAAAGCCGTTCATCCCCGTAAGTGACAGCGGTCTGATTGGCTGCCAGCGGCCCTGACGGCCGGACCATCCATTAGAGCGACAAATCACCACGAGCTGGGCGGGTCATCAATCACACTGCGACGGCCCCTTTAGACGGCAGCTCGCCGGACTCTGATGGCCCTTTTCCCATGATTCACTGCGTTCCGCTCACCTGCAGATTGTCAGCGCACCGGGGGAAGATGGTTTTGCATATCCTCATCCTGAGAGCGGCAGCTGTCTCGTCTCATTCTGATGCCTCAATTATCCCCGCTGGAGTGCATGGAACATTTTCCTTTGGCACCAAGAGGGAATTATCGCTGTAAATGACTCTCTGCTTCAGTCCCGTATCCATTCTGCATTTCTTTATACTTACAGCATGTCAAATCCACTCTGATTCATTCAGGACATGAGAAATAACAAACAAATCTCATGATGGTGACACAAAAAGGTTTTGCTGTCATCAACAACATGAGAGAGAGAGTTAATAATGACAGAATTCACCTTTTTGGGTGAACCCAGCAATATTTGTATCTTTAGTTTTCATGCTTGCTAGTTTTAGTCTGTATTGAAATCATTCAGGGATGCAGTTATGTTTTATGTGTTTGAATGTGAGCATAAATTACAATATCATGATCACAATTGTGGCATATTGCAGCAGAGGCTTGTTTGAAATACGACACTGTTCTACAAACAAAATTAAACCTGGTTATTGTGTTTGTACTTACATTTTATCTCTGTCCTGATGTCATTTCTCAATATTTCAACTCTGAAAATGCAGAATATGCAGTTGTGCTAGAGGAATTTGCTGGTTGGTTCGGGCTCAGGCCATTTGTGCTTCTGTTATTAAAGTATAAACTTTTAGTATTTATATGTCATTTAAATAGAGATTTGGCTTTTGACTATCTATATTCCAGTGATTGCATTCAGTGCATCCAACATATTCTGTAATATAATTTGAATTAATTAAGAATTTTTAGGTTTTGGTTATCGCTACTCCAATGACTGGCTGTTACATTCAGCACATTCTTCCAAAATATTATATATATATATACATACATTGCCCTCCAAACGTTTGGAAACGCCCTAGAAAAGTGGGGTTTTGGATAATATTGGCGTGAATCCTTTTTAATTTGTGATAATTTTTGCACTGATAAGGGACAACACAAACTATGAAAACATATTTTATTACATAAACAGTTTATAGATAGAAAAACATACATTTTCGATTCATCAAAATATCCAGCATTAGCAGCTATCTGACCTAAACTGGGTTCTGATTGGTTCATTGTATTCTAAACTTAATTGGCAATCAATTGTTGAAGCTATTAAGGTGTGCTGACCCAACAATCTTTTACAAACCTGGCCCAAGTTTAATCCAGTAACCAGCATCACAGCTGGCAAAGGGGCATGTCTGACTTTGACATGTATATATTGCCATTATTATGTAATCAAAATGGAAATTATTATTGCAGGTCTTCAATGATAATGTCAATTATACATATATATACATATGTATAATTACATTCTCTTCACGCGTGTCACATTATGTCACTTCAATGTTTCAGAACAAGCTCATTATTCTGAATGGAATATTCAAATGTAACATTGTTAAAAATAGACTTGATTTGATGGTGTCATACTGACAAGCCAGAGAGGGTGTGTGTGTGTGTGTGTGGGTGTGAGAGAGAGAGAGAGAGAGAGAGAGAGAGAGAAATCATACAGAATGATGTTTTTTGAAAGTGTAAAAGTGCAGAAAGTTTTCTGTGATTGTGTAGGTTTAGAGGATAAAATATGAAGAGTTTGGTTCCAAAACACAATAAATCCATTTTGATTATTTTGAGTAAAAAGGTGTTTTCTTTACCAAGAAAGCAGCAAGATGAAAACCACCATTTTCTGTTTCAAACTTTCACATAGCATCTTTTGGTAATAAAAACATTAAAAATTCAAATCTACATTTTGATTTTAAAAAGTTTATTATAAAAACGTATTATTTTTTTTCCCAAAATGCAATAAATCCATGACACTTTTTTTTTTAAATGCAATTAATCCATCAATATAAAAGTTATTTTTCAAATTGAAAATACACAACAAAGTAAGTTGATTCACATATATGACAGCCTCTGAACTTTGTCAATACTAATCTTATATACAGGCATTTGACTAAAAATACATTCAGCCGTCGCTCCCAAAATGAATTCAACAGATCATCTTGTTAATGTTATAAATTATTTGTCATTACCGATTAAAGAGTATCTGGCGCCACCACATGGTTAAAATAAACACATTTGTCGAGTACATTGGTATTAAAAACGGCTTTTAAAAAGCCTTCAATGTTTACAGTGCGTGGAATGGAGCGCTGTGATTGGTTGAGCGGATATATCGCTTTCTGCAGAGAAAGGAGACTGGCGTTTGTCTCGTTTTTCAAGTTCAAGTTCAAGTTCACGTTTATTTATAAAGCACATTTAAAAACAACGCGTGTTGTACCAAAGTGCTGTACAATTTTACACAAGAGATAAAAGATAATAAAACTAATACATAAGAAAACATATAAAACATGCAAGATAGTCCATGAACCACTCAAAAAGCCCTATATATAACTCAGGCGACATTATAAGCTAAAGTAATTAAATGAGTCTTTAGGCTAGATTTAAAGGTGTCCAATGTGGGTGAAGACCTCACGCCAACAGGAAGCACATTCCACAACCTAGGAGCCGCAACTGCAAAAGCTCGGTCACCCTTGGTCTTTAAACTGGACAGAGGAACCGAGAGAAGGAATTTATTGCATGAGCAGAGAGATCTTGGAGCAGAGTAAGGATGAAGAAGATCGGAAATGTACTGTGGTGCTAACCCATGTAAAGCTTTATACACACGGTACAGCAGAACCTTGAAGTCAACTCTGTATCTGACTGGTAACCAATGTAAGGTGGACAGAACAGGAGTGATGTGTTCTCTCTTCCTAGTTCTCGTCAGAAGTCTAGCTGCCGCATTCTGAACCAATTGCAAATGGTGTGTGGAGGATTGAGGTAGACCTATGTATAGTGAATTGCAGTAGTCAAGCCGGGATGTAACAAATGGATCACTACTTCTAGGTCTTTCTTTGAGAGGAACTGTTTTAATTTGGCGATGGACCGGGGATGAAAGAAGCTTCCTTTGACAACAGAATTTATCTGCTTATCGAACAATAAGTCAGAATCAAAGATGACGCCGAGGTTCTTAACTCTATTTTGCAATGTTAAAGACAGGGAACTCAACTGGTTTTCCATATTAGCGACACACAAAGGTGATCCAAAAGCAATGGCCTCAGTTTTATCCCCATTTAACTTTAGGAAGTTTTCAGATAGCCACATTTTAACTTCCTCCAGACAGGAGATCAAATTTAAAATGGAATTTCCATTAGTAGACTTGACAGGAAGATAAAATTGTGTATCGTCAGCATAACAGTGATAAGAAACCTCATATTTCTGAAAGGTAGAGCCAAGAGGAAGCATGTATAAAGAGAAGAGCAGAGGACTCGGAATGGAGCCTTGCGGAACGCCACATGTGATCAGTGTTGAAGATGAGTTATGTTTGCCAATATTAACTGAAAAAGTGCGACCTTTGAGATATGAGGAGAACCAACTTAACGCAACTCCCTGAATACCAACCACTCTCTCCAGACGATGTAATAACATGGTATGACCTATTGTGTCAAAAAGAATTAAGATGACCCCGTCCCCAGAATCCAGAGAACATAAGATGTCATTTGTCACTTTTATCAAAGCTGTCTCAGTACTGTGAAATGCTCTGAAACCTGATTGAAATTTATCAAGCATGTTACAGTCAGCGAGATAAGATGAAAGCTGCGAGTAGATTACCTTTTCCAGAATTTTGGAGAGAAATGACAACTTTGAGATCGGCCTATAATTATTTAACTCCCTCGGGTCGGCGGTCACGCCGGCGATACCACCGCGGTTTTTTTCTAACCAGTGTGAAAGAGACTCAAAATACTCCATCAATGTTGCACATACAATTAAGAGTTATACACCATTTTAATCTGTGGAATGTCTTCTTTTATTTGTGTACACTCAGAGTAAAAACAAAATGTTGTGCTTTTTGTAAAATAAAGAAAACTAACATGATGCGTGATCTCTCGTCTCCCTCTGAACGAAGTCCAATCTGATAGTTCTCAGAAAATGAACTGTAACTTAGTGAATACTAATCACAAAAAAATTAGACTTGTGTCTAAAGAAACGTTGAAATGTCAGGTTTTAAATCGTGTAAGTCAAATCGAAAACAAACCTTCTCTGTTTATGTAATCTGTATGAAAAGAGAGCCATGTCAGAAATCCGTGATTCAGCTCATTATCCGCTAATGCGGCCACGCCCACGGAGCCAGCGCTATTCAGACGCAAATTCAGTCAATACATGCATTCATCGTCTCAATCGTGTATTTATTGTCTTGAAAAGTGTTTTGAATAGCCATAGTTAGCGATCTCTGGCCTCTGTTAGTTCAGTTATTTCCTGGATTGCCTATTCTTCTTTAGCATTGGCATTTGTGGACTAAAAGTGCACAGAGTGCCCTCCGGCTGCAAGTATGAATTGTAAACACAGTATCCAGCGTTCACAGTGACGACAATAAATAATGAATAAATACTCCTCTGTATAGAAAATTGACATAAACATGAGAATCCATCAATATTTCTCCAAATGTGCATGCTTTTAAGCTAAAAGCCTATATGAAATGCCATAGAGGTAACATAACTGTTCAGACACTTTGTATCATAGAAATGCATTATATTTTAATAATAGAATACCATTATTTTAAATTGTAATAATATTTCACAGTATTGCTGTTTTTTCTGTATGTTTGATTTACATTATGATGAGCTTTGAGACATGATCAACAGAGGGTTTTTTCACAGCCTATCTGACTGAAAGGCCTCATTATTTATGCAGCTCATTAGAGCTCTTTATGCAATTCTTTTGTCTTCTCAGGTGAGAATCACCCATTATTCATGATTATTCACGCCTCCACGCATACTGTGTTTCTTGACCAAAGATGTTTTAGAAAATTTAAATCTCTCTGTTGTTTTATATGAAGGAGTAGGAATGATAATTTTTACATAATTTTGAAGCAAAAACTCTAGTCTACAACCTCCAATACCCAGAAGTCTTGTGAACACAGATTTAATATATATTTTTTGGCTTTATTTCAGTGACTTAAGTTTTTTGTTTTTTCAATAATCACGCATAAACGTTATTCCTTCAAAAATACAAACATGTACATACATATTCCTTACATATTATTGTAGCCTAGTTTGTGCTGAATACAGTGTAATGACACTTTTGTCATTTATATGTTTATGAACAACTGAAAAAAGCACAAATGTCAGGGCATGTCAAAACTTCTCCAAGCCCCAAATCAGCCTCAGACCCCTGAGGGTTAAAATGTCAGGGTCCAGGTTTGGTTTTTTCAAGAGGGGCTGGACCACAGCATGTTTGAAGCTTGTGGGAACCACTCCACTAGTCAGAGAACTGTTTATTATGGCCAGTATGATGGGAGCGACAGAATTAAAAATGTCTTTAAGAAAACGTGACGGAATCACATCCATAGGTGAAGAAGTCGGTTTCAGTGAAGAAACGATATCTAAAAGCAGTTTTGGGAAGAAAGGGAGAAAACACGACTAAATTAATAAATGACTGTTCAATACCAACGAGATACAATACTGATTTTGGCAGAAACTCAATTTTTTGAAAATGGCGTTTATTGCGTTTTGGAACCAAACTCACAGTATAAGAATCATGTCTATGGAAAGTCTCCATAAAACATGTGTGTGTGTTTGATTAGCTCATGGGGTTTCACACACACACACACACACACACACACACACACACACACACACACACACACACACACACACACACACACACACACACACACACACACACTCCAGTTGAAATGACAGCTATTTGACAATGACAGGCCTAAAGTTCATTCTCATTTGTGTTAATTTAACGAGTACAGAATGAACTTTGTGTGTATGCAAGTGTTTTTTTTTCTGTCAGTGTGAGATGCAGCGCCAAACTCCATATGCTCATTATAAATATTTATGAAATTAATTTCCAATAACTTGTCACTTGACTTTTATTATGAAGGAATGTGCTATTTTTACCTGCACATGTGCTGCATTCAAAACGGAATGTTCCCAGAATTCAGAATTTCTGACGTTACACTAAAAATCTTCCAGCTCTGAAAAACTTGCTGCATGACAAACGTTTACAGAGAAATCAGTTTAGTGGCATTAATTGAGTATTAAAGTGAAGCGCTTGATATATTAATAACTTCATATCTATCCGATGAAATGACTCGTCTTTGTGTTTGAGCTGTAATCACAATATGCTAATGATCTGTTTGAAGACCTGCTCGTTATATTTAATCACACACGAGAACACCTCCTGATTTAAATATAATATAACAAATTAAAAGTCAGTTGTCTCGCAGAATTAATAATAATGGATTTAATTATCTTTATAAACAGAGGGAAACAGATAGTGAATGAAGCTTTATCTGCCATGTTATCATCTCGTGCCTCAACACAAGCTCATAATCCTGCTAAATGAGTCACATTTTAGTCTTTATCTCTGTTCTTCATCAAGCAGGGATGGATTATGACGTCACCCACCCTGTTCATTGCTTCGTTTTAAGTGTAGATTTAAGCATGCATCCATTTTTACTTTAAAAGAGCGTGTTTCTCATGATCCAGATTGCATTAGAACACAAATAATGCACAAAATATAGTCGTAATAAATGATTGTGATGGGGCAAAATAAATAGCATCCGTTGGAGGGATTATTGGATTGATTAGATTGAATGAGCAAGCAAAAGAAGCGTCTGCAGACTCTCAGTAGCACAAGTGTGTGTGTGTGTGTGTGTGTGTGTGTGTGTGTGTGTGTGTGTGTGTTTGCATAAGCTGTGTATTGTGTTACAGAGCTGGATGTACATTTGACTCCCCATAACTCAATAACATGTTTAAGCATACAGCCTTATATTCTGTAAACTTCAGAGTTTGTTTGATCGGATCATGTGGCACGTTCATCCATCCAGAATAAGAGTTGTGTGGTTGTTCTGTGTTTACTGCGGAGAGTTACACAACCTCGCTTAGAAAATCAGTCCAGAAACGCCAGGAGCAAAACAAACCCTCAAATCCGATTCTGTCTCCTGACCCTCATATTTCATAACAATCAACTGCGTTTTTTTGTTTTCAGCACAAGTGTGTTTTTCCTGAGGAATTCAGTGTATTACTCAGCAACACTTGCTGCATAGAGAGAAGGCTAAATAAAGATAATGATTGGCAATAATCTTGTTCTTTAAATAGCAAAACATATTTAACATATGATTTTTCTTCTACTTTATATATTCTGGAAATAATAATAATAATAATAATTGTAATATGGTTTGGGGAAAAAAAAATGCATGCATACATACATACATAAATTATATTAGGGCTGTTAAGCAATTAAAAATGTAATTTAATCTAATTTATTACACGGCTCTGTGGAATTACATTCTCTTCACGCATGTCACATTATGTCACTTCAATGTTTCAGAACAAGCTCATTATTCTGAATGGAACATTCAAATGTAACATTGTTAAAAATATCAAAAGATGTTACAAAATAACGCATGCGAAGAAAGTCAAAAAGCATCTTGCCGACAAACATCCCGATTTGTAGAAAGAATTTAAAGAGCGACAGGTTAGTGAATGTGATACCAGCATTATGTTTATGCTCTCAAACATTAAATGAGTGTTTTTTAATTTATTTTACTCGTGCAAGCAGACCTGAGGTGTATTATTGAGTCTTAGTTTAATAAGTGATATCTGGTTGCAAAAATAAAATTAATTTAAAAATACATAAATATGTGAATTATTTTAAACCAATATGCTTTAATAACATTGCTCTAAGTATTTACAGTAACCTGATTTTTTACAATAATCTTACTGTCAAAAACACCTACATGTATAAAAAAACTGCAAAAAAGCAGCAAATAGGACTAATTTACAATTTTATTGAGCTTGAAAATAATAAACATTAAAAATGATATTAAATCTCACAGCAATGAAGCTCAAATCCAGAATTATCAGCTGCACACTGGTGAAGAAAGAAGTTCTGTCATATGTGTTATTTATTTACTTTTTCTGCAGTTTTAGGTTTTTCCCTTGTATCGTTTAAGTATCAGTATCGTGATATTTAAGTTAGGTATTGTATCGAAGTCAAAGTTTTGGTATCGTGACAACACTACTGTACCGTATCCATTAAATGTCCGTCTGTTTGAACTTGCTGCTTGCAAGCAACTGCTCTCTCCTTGGAAGCTTTGCATTTAAAGAGCTAATGAAACATTTTGATCAATATTTATATGTCTAATTATTTACTTAAGTGGCAAGTAGGCGTGTAATAAGCGGGATAATGTGCATCCAGCCAATTGTTAAACCCCTTCAGGCTGATGCAAGACCTGTCCTAATCACCCTGTCGGGGTTTATTCTGCGATAACAACCAGCTGGATGTACATTATCCCTTACTAATTACATGATGTGCCAATTGATTGATCTAATTAATCGCAAATTAATCGCACATCAAATTTGGCTGAGAAATTACCCCCAAATGATCATTAAAGTCATTATTATGTTAAATGAGAAAAGTATCAAACAGACATTATAAAAAGTAGTTTTAGAAAAAATATTGTATTTGATTCAAAATAGAATTTATTTCAGAAGTGCATCTGAATTGATATTCAGCTATATTTACAGAACAAAACAGTTTGGTTACCAACATTCTTCAAAATATCTTCTTTTATGTTCCACAAAAGAAAGAAACGAATTGAAACAACAGAATTGAATTTTCATTTCTGGGCAAATTATCCCCAAAATATGAAATTATTTTTTTGAATGAAATAATTCTGTAAATAAGAAACTGAAACTGCCAGTAGGTGGCGGTAAATCACTGAGTCATTCATTTGATTCGTTCAAACAGCTGATTCATTCAGGAATTAAGTAAATGGCTCTCTTTATGAACGGATCATTGAATCGTTGGTTCACCCGATTGATTCATTCAAAACACGGATTTTCCACGCACAAAAGTTCTGCTCTGGCTTTACAGGTAATTTTTTCGTTGGCAAAATTGAGCAAAAACAGACAATATTGTGTGTAAAATATATCACAATATTAACTTCTTATTTATTGAGCTGTTGCATGAAATAAATATCACATTTGCACTCGTGCTATTCAGGACAAAAACAACTGAATAAATTGTAAGATAAACTACTTGGGGCGGGGCGGGTGCGTTAAATCATTTTAACGTTATTTTCCATAACTAATTAAATTAATGCATTAAATTGACAGTTATATTAAGTAATGTTTTTTCCAACCCATATTACCACAACACCTCTAACAAAAAGGCACCGAGAGAAATGAAGCACAGAGAAACAAACAAACACAGGAAAGATAAAACTCTCTCTGTATTGTTATAAAGGAACAGACTCGCTGTTAGTAAATCAGATCAGGTTGAGATGAGTTCATGAACGGCTGCAGGGTTTGCAATATATTCATTCCTCTAACCGCGACGGATGATTTATAACTTCAGCTAACCTGCATTAAAGAGAGTAGAGTTATAAAAGAAAAAATACAGCGTTATTCTTTCAGTTTCTGCCAGCGAGTCATTTGTCAGACTGTGTTACCAGTTTTCTCTCTGACGTCAGAAGTCTTGTGTGTGGAAAACAACCAGCACGTAAGAATCATGTGTCAGTGAGAACTTGAATTGGCCACAACAGGAAGTTCAATTGGAATGACAGGAATTGATCACTTCACAGGTGCATGAGTGGCTCAGATCATTTGATGTTTGATTGCAGACTTTGTTATCTTGTCAAATCTGAGCACAGTTTGCTCTTCTGTGGATAAACATCTGAGAAGCAGAGTCTTTTTCTCTCGTTTAATTTCATTGCTGTCCTGCAGGAATCTCATGTAGGATTTATTTACCTGTGTCCACTGCTGAGTTTCAGAGCTTAAATTTAGAATAGAGAGGTTACACTCTCGCTCTGCTGTAACTAGGCAACCCGCCGTGAGCGACTGTGTTTCTGTAACGTTCTTTCAGCTCGGATCTGATACGAGACTTTAGGTGCTGTGAACACTGTTCTATAAACAGATTTATACTGCAGCCACGGGTTTAGAAGAAACTGGTTAAATCTAAATGTTGTGGTTTGCCTCACACAACGCAAATTGTAATTTGTCACCAATAAAAGACTTTTTAAATCATTTTATTTTATGATATATATGAACATTTTCCAACTTTTATATTACTAAAATGTTTCAAAATCCTGTTGAAACCTGTAAACTTGTATGGAAAAACCTGTTTTGACATTCTTAAGTGTGGTTAAAAGAATAATTTCAACAAAACTCTAAAAAAAGAATAAATAAAATAGAAATGGTAGATGATTTTTTTTTACTTAAAATAACTGTTTAAAATATGTTTGTTGAAGTACTTAAATAATTAAAAATAAAATGGAATAAGAATAAATGAAAGCTAAATAGAAATATATGACAATAAGTAAATAAAAATACTAACATTTAAACTAAAATTAAAATGACAACTGAACATATAAAAATAAATGCTAATTCAACATATTATGAATACTATAAAAGTATATAAATAATACTAAAATAACAAGATGTGGGTGGTTGCCAGGGAGTTGCTTAGATATTCTGGGTGGTTGCTAGGAGGTTGCTACGATGTTCTGGGTGGTTGCTTAGAGGTTTCTAATATGTTCTGGGTGGTTTCTAAGATGTTGTGGGTGTTTCCTGCAGGGTTGCTAAGATGTTCTGAGTGGTTGTTAGGAGGTTTCTAAGATGTTCTTGGTGGTTGCCAAGGGGTTGCCAGCTAAGATGTCCTCGGTGGTTGCTAGGAGGCTTCTATGATGTTTTCAGTGGTTGCCAGGGGGTTGCCATCTAAGATGTCGTGGGTGGTTGCTAGGAGGTTTCTAAGATGTTCTGAGTGGTTGCCAGGTGATTGCTAGCTAAGATGTTGTGGGTGGTTGCTTGGAGGTTGTTAAGATGTTCTGAGTGGTTTCTAAGGGGTTGCTAAGATGTTCTGGGTGGTTGCCAGGGAGTTGTTAGATAAGATGTTCTGGGTGGTTCCTACTGGGTTGCTGAGATGTTCTGAGTGGTTCCTAGGGGGTTGCTTGCTAAGAAGTTCTGGGTGGTTTCTAGGGGGTTGCTAGGATGTTGTGGGTGGTTGCCAGTTGCTAGCTAAGATGTTCTGAGTGGTTGTTAGGAGGTTTTTAAAGATGTTCTTGGTGGTTGCCAGGGGGTTGCCAGCTAAGATGTTCTGGGTGGTTGCTAGGAGGTTTCTATGATGTTCTCAGTGGTTGCCAGGGGGTTACCAGCTAAGATGTTCTGGGTGGTTGCTAGGAGGTTTTTCTATGATGTTCTCAGTGGTTGCCAGGGGGTTACCAGCTAAGATGTTCTGGATAGTTGCTGGGAGGATTCTAAGATGATCTAGGTGGTTTCTAGGGGGTTGCTAAGAAGTTGTGCGTGGTTGACAGGGGGTTGCTAGCTAAGATATTCTGAGTGGTTGTTAGTAGGTTTCTAAGATGTTCTGGGTGGTTGCCAGGGAGTTGCTAGATAAGATGTTCTAGGTGGTTGCTAAGATGTTCTGGGTGAAAGTGAGTGTGAAGAGTCCTGCACCCTCGCATTTCTGTGATCCTCTGGTCTGTATATATCTCAGGTCTCTCCTTCAGTGTGCGTCTGTGGGATGTTTTCATCTGTTTTCTGGTGCAGCAGGTAAAAACGCTGCGTCTGGTCACTTCATGAAGAACCAGCACACTCTCCTCAACAACACACATGATCTGAGGAATCATTCATGTCTGGAGCTGATACTAACTCTTAATCTTAACTTGAGCAGAGTTACTAGTGATGCTTGACTAGTAATCTGTCAGGAATGTGTTGTCGTTTCCAGCAGTGTGGCGCACACACACACACACGAGTATGAGTCACGGGCTGTATTCATCCCTGCAGACTCAGGCTGATTAAGGCTGTATAACAGACGCCCTGCGGTCCTCAGGACAAACATGAGGCTGAGGGATGAACACTGGTGACTGGAAGAGTTTGAGTCCGTGCTAATCTTCTTTTTCTAGAATGAAACTTCATAAATCAGTTTCTCTGCAGTGCGCTAACTGCTATTTTTGAAAGCAAGTACAATACATGCATTTTTTTGTATGCATGAACTATTGTGTGTGACTTTCTAAAAATGGACTGCATTGCATGGCCCACAATGCAATGCTCTTGACTTCCACTTCCAGTGTGATTAATGAAACAGAAGCAATTTGAAGTTAAATGAAACACATTTTTTTTACTTGAAATAAACTTTAAATGAATTTATATATATATATAACTTTAGGTAAGCATGTGTAGTACAGTAAAACACTGCAAAGTTAATACAGTGCCTTTCTACAGAGCCTGTTACCATGACAACATAATGGATGACCAATCATCATTGAGTTTGGGAAGTGGTTGGTGATGTCTTCACTGCAGTGAGCAGATTAAGTGTAATGATTTTAATGCTTCAGATTAGCATAAACCATTTGACCTTTGAATGGAGTGACATTACAGGTGACAGTGTGCTTGAACACAGAAACCTCACACACACACACACACACACACACACACACACACACACACACACACACACAGTACTATTAAATATGAACAACTGTTGTTTTATTTAAATGTCAACTTTGTCTCGGATGATTCTCCCGAATGTCTTTAAAAATAGACCCAAAAAATGAATCAATAGTCGTCATCCAGTAGGAGTTTAGAGTTATGAAATGAATGTGGAGCAGCTCAGATCATTTGATGAGAAATAATTGAGTTCATCATGAGATTTTGGTCTTGGCAAATCTGAGCACAGTTTGAGAGACATGAACAACAAAGGCTGAGAGGCATCACATTATCTGACGCACACACACACACACACACACACTCCCCCGTGCCGGTGCCGTAACTTTGCCGTAAGCGTTTGTTTGTCGTGTTGGTGTTCGACTCTGCAGCCGTGTGCTATTAATAGAGCGTTTGTCTGCTGAGTTCTGCTGCTTCATGCGTTCAGTGTAGAGATTAACTAAACCACAGATTAACAAAACCAACTAGCTGCTCTTAAGGAAGACAATAAATTGTCTAAATAAGATAAATAAAAATGTGTAAATAAATATATTAAGTATTAAATACAATAAAATCATTAAAAATAATTATTTAAATATGAATCTATTATATATCATCACTCTAAAAATGCTGGGTTAAAAACAACCCAAGTTGGGTTGAAAATGGACAAAACCAGCGATTGGGTTGTTTTGACCCAGAGGTTGGGTTAAATGTTTACCCAACCTGCTGCGCAACTATTGATTAAAAATTACTATATGACTGGCTTAAAATGAACCCAAAATAGATTGGAAATTAAAAATCAGACACAATTACTAGAGGCAACAATAATAATCAAAAGGTGAACATTTATTAATAAGCAATTTAATAAATGTTTATTGTTTAATTATTATTCATTAAATTTATTAATAAGTGTTAATTTCCAACATATTTTGGGTTAATTTTAAGCAAGCAATACAGTAAATCAAACAATAGTTAAAAATAGAATTAAATAAAACTGCCCAACAGGTTGTGCATACTTTCAACCCAACCGCTGGGTTAAAACAACCCATTCTCTGGGTTAAAATAGCTCATTCTCTGGGTTAAAACAACCCATTCTCTGAGTTAAAACAACCCATTTGCTGGATTAAAACAGCCCATTCTCTGGGTTAAAACAACACATTCTCTGGGTTAAAACAACACATTCTCTGGGTTAAAACAGCCCATTCTCTGGGTTAAAACAACCCATTCTCTGGGTTAAAACAGCCCATTCGCTGGGTTAAAACAGCTCATTCTCTGGGTTAAAACAACCCATTCTCTGGGTTAAAACTACCCATTCACTGGGTTAAAACAAACCATTCTCTAGGGTTAAAACTACCCATTCACTGGGTTAAAACAACCCATTCGCTGGGTTAAAACAGCTTATTCTCTGGGTTAAAACAACCCATTCTCTGGGTTAAAACAGCCCATTCTCTGGGTTAAAACAATCCATTCGCTGGGTTAAAACAGCCCATTCTCTGGGTTAAAACAGCCCATTCTCTGGGTTAAAACAATCCATTCGCTGGGTTAAAACAGCCCATTCTCTGGGTTAAAACAACCCATTCGCTGGGTTAAAACAACCCATTCTCTGGGTTAAAACAGCTTATTCTCTGGGTTAAAACAACCCATTCTCTGGGTTAAAACAGCCCATTCTCTGGGTTAAAACAATCCATTCGCTGGGTTAAAACAGCCCATTCGCTGGGTTAAAACAATCCATTCGCTGGGTTAAAACAGCTCATTCTCTGGGTTAAAACAACCCATTCGCTGGGTTAAAACAATCCATTCGCTGGGTTAAAACAGCCCATTCTCTGGGTTAAAACAACCCATTCGCTGGGTTAAAACAGCCTATTCTCTCGGTTAAAACAACCCATTCTCTGGGTTAAAACTACCCATTCGCTGGGTTAAAACAATCCATTCGCTGGGTTAAAACAGCCCATTCTCTGGGTTAAAACAATCCATTCGCTGGGTTAAAACAGCCCATTCTCTGGGTTAAAACAGCCCATTCTCTGGGTTAAAACAATCCATTCGCTGGGTTAAAACAGCCCATTCTCTGGGTTAAAACAACCCATTCGCTGGGTTAAAACAACCCATTCTCTGGGTTAAAACAGCTTATTCTCTGGGTTAAAACAACCCATTCTCTGGGTTAAAACAGCCCATTCTCTGGGTTAAAACAATCCATTCGCTGGGTTAAAACAGCCCATTCTCTGGGTTAAAACAGCCCATTCGCTGGGTTAAAACAGCTCATTCTCTGGGTTAAAACAACCCATTCTCTGGGTTAAAACAACCCATTCGCTGGGTTAAAACAACACATTCTCTGGGTTAAAACAACACATTCTCTGGGTTAAAACAGCCCATTCTCTGGGTTAAAACAACCCATTCTCTGGGTTAAAACAGCCCATTCGCTGGGTTAAAACAGCTCATTCTCTGGGTTAAAACAACCCATTCTCTAGGGTTAAAACTACCCATTCACTGGGTTAAAACAACCCATTCGCTGGGTTAAAACAGCTTATTCTCTGGGTTAAAACAACCCATTCTCTGGGTTAAAACAGCCCATTCTCTGGGTTAAAACAATCCATTCGCTGGGTTAAAACAGCCCATTCTCTGGGTTAAAACAGCCCATTCTCTGGGTTAAAACAATCCATTCGCTGGGTTAAAACAGCCCATTCTCTGGGTTAAAACAACCCATTCGCTGGGTTAAAACAACCCATTCTCTGGGTTAAAACAGCTTATTCTCTGGGTTAAAACAACCCATTCTCTGGGTTAAAACAGCCCATTCTCTGGGTTAAAACAATCCATTCGCTGGGTTAAAACAGCCCATTCTCTGGGTTAAAACAGCCCATTCGCTGGGTTAAAACAATCCATTCGCTGGGTTAAAACAGCTCATTCTCTGGGTTAAAACAACCCATTCGCTGGGTTAAAACAATCCATTCGCTGGGTTAAAACAGCCCATTCTCTGGGTTAAA
Organism: Ancherythroculter nigrocauda; assembly: GCA_036281575.1. NCBI lineage: Eukaryota > Metazoa > Chordata > Actinopteri > Cypriniformes > Xenocyprididae > Ancherythroculter > Ancherythroculter nigrocauda. The sequence continues at coordinate 31,613,882 of VTFQ01000024.1, read as the reverse complement.
ACAACCCATTCTCTAGGGTTAAAACTACCCATTCACTGGGTTAAAACAACCCATTCGCTGGGTTAAAACAGCTTATTCTCTGGGTTAAAACAACCCATTCTCTGGGTTAAAACAGCCCATTCTCTGGGTTAAAACAATCCATTCGCTGGGTTAAAACAGCCCATTCTCTGGGTTAAAACAGCCCATTCTCTGGGTTAAAACAATCCATTCGCTGGGTTAAAACAGCCCATTCTCTGGGTTAAAACAACCCATTCGCTGGGTTAAAACAACCCATTCTCTGGGTTAAAACAGCTTATTCTCTGGGTTAAAACAACCCATTCTCTGGGTTAAAACAGCCCATTCTCTGGGTTAAAACAATCCATTCGCTGGGTTAAAACAGCCCATTCTCTGGGTTAAAACAGCCCATTCGCTGGGTTAAAACAATCCATTCGCTGGGTTAAAACAGCTCATTCTCTGGGTTAAAACAACCCATTCGCTGGGTTAAAACAATCCATTCGCTGGGTTAAAACAGCCCATTCTCTGGGTTAAAACAACCCATTCGCTGGGTTAAAACAGCCTATTCTCTCGGTTAAAACAACCCATTCTCTGGGTTAAAACTACCCATTCGCTGGGTTAAAACAATCTATTCGCTGGGTTAAAACAGCCTATTCTCTGGGTTAAAACAACCCATTCTCTGGGTTAAAACAGCCCATTCGCTGGGTTAAAACAGCTCATTCTCTGGGTTAAAACAACCCATTCTCTGGGTTAAAACAACCCATTCGCTGGGTTAAAACTACCCATTCACTGGGTTAAAACAGCTTATTCTCTGGGTTAAAACAACCCATTCTCTGGGTTAAAACAGCCCATTCTCTGGGTTAAAACAATCCATTCGCTGGGTTAAAACAGCCCATTCTCTGGGTTAAAACAACCCATTCGCTGGGTTAAAACAACCCATTCTCTGGGTTAAAACAGCCCATTCTCTGGGTTAAAACAATCCATTCGCTGGGTTAAAACAGCCCATTCTCTGGGTTAAAACAGCCCATTCACTGGGTTAAAACAATCCATTCGCTGGGTTAAAACAGCCCATTCTCTGGGTTAAAACAGCTCATTCTCTGGGTTAAAACAACCCATTCGCTGGGTTAAAACAACCCATTCACTGGGTTAAAACAGCCTATTCTCTCGGTTAAAACAACCCATTCTCTGGGTTAAAACTACCCATTCGCTGGGTTAAAACAACCCATTCACTGGGTTAAAACAGCCTATTCTCTCGGTTAAAACAACCCATTCTCTGGGTTAAAACAGCCCATTCTCTGGGTTAAAACAATCCATTCGCTGGGTTAAAACAGCCCATTCTCTGGGTTAAAACAGCCCATTCACTGGGTTAAAACAATCCATTCGCTGGGTTAAAACAGCTCATTCTCTGGGTTAAAACAACCCATTCGCTGGGTTAAAACAACCCATTCACTGGGTTAAAACAGCCTATTCTCTCGGTTAAAACAACCCATTCTCTGGGTTAAAACTACCCATTCGCTGGGTTAAAACAACCCATTCACTGGGTTAAAACAGCCTATTCTCTCGGTTAAAACAACCCATTCTCTGGGTTAAAACTACCCATTCGCTGGGTTAAAACAACCCATTCACTGGGTTAAAACAGCCTATTCTCTCGGTTAAAACAGCCTATTCTCTAGGTTAAAACAACCCATTCGCTGGTTAAAACAACCCAACCACTGTTAAAAAAAACCCAATCACATTTTAGTTTATAAACTTAATTCAAGAGACATTCTCTCTAAAAACACTTTAGGTTTGATCTTGTTTATAGAAGTTTTTCCTCTAAATCAAACACAGATTAGACTGATTTCTGTGCTGTAGACAGAGAGCAGAGGGAGGAAGGAGAAATGTTTGTGGTTGTTTCTGCTCCACTGCCCTTCAGCTCAACCCATTTCTCTCGCTCTGTTTCGAGATGCTTGTTTTTGCGCTCGATTGCTAATTCATCCGATGTCGTCTCCTTGTTCTGGCCTGAAGTATCGCCCACCTTGTCTCAGATTAGTTTGCTTTTTGTGTTCTTCATCCCTTTGTTGAGGATTCCTCTCCGCTCTTCTCTCGTGAACATGCTCGCTCCCTCCCTTCCCCTCTGATTATCTTCAACAGAGCATGTCTCGTTGTGCGGGAACGAGCGTGTCTTCCTCTCACTCTCTCTCTCTCTCTGACAGAAGTAGGATTCTGCTTGCAGCGTTCACTAATGCGAAGCGACTGCTGTGGGCATCTGCGTGCATTTCTCTTAGTGCAGCTCGGCATCCCTGCGTTTGTGAAGAAACTCAACCAGGAAGACAGCAAAGCTAAACTCACAGACACTGAGGAGCAAACTGTTTGGAAACTTGCGCTGAAGCGGGATATGGGTTGATGCCTGCAAACACTTCGTTTAGGCATGTGGGGTCGGCGCGGCGCAGTTCGTAGGGGCGTTCGGGGCTGGCGGGCGTAACGGCAGTGGCCCGATGCGGTGCTGAGGATCATGGTCGTAGCGCTGGTGCTCAAGCTGTTGACCGAGCTGCTCCAGTGCTCCGCTCCCATGCCGCTCTGTGAGGCTGGAACTACCAGCTGCACCCGCTGGGACGACAACAACACGCCCCGCCGGACCGCTGAGGGTCCCGAGGTGAGGGGTCACACCTGTCGAGTCAAGTCAAATTTATTTACATGTTGCTTCACATTGTTTTACGGAAAATTGTGATGTTCATGTTTATAATATCTTAATTATAGTTGCATTTAGCAGAGTAGAGCTGGCCGATAATACACTCTAAAAAAATCCTGGGTTAAAAACAACCCAAAAATGGACAAACCCAGTGATTTGGTTGTTTTAACCCAGTGGTTGGGTTAAATGTTTGCCCAACATGCTGGGTAGTTTTATTCAACTCAACTACTAAAATTACAGTACTGCTTGCTTAAAATGAACCCAAAGTACATTGGAAATGAACATTTATTAATAAGTTTAATATATAATAATTAAAAAATATACATTTATTAAATTGCTTATTAATAAATGTTCACCTTTTGATTATTATTGTTGCCTCTAGTAATTATGTGTCTGATTTTTAACTTCCAACATATTTTGGGTTCATTTTAAACCAGACATATAGTCATTTTTAATCAATAGTTGAGTTAAATAAAACTACCCAGCAAGTTGGGCAAACATTTAACCCAACCATTGGGTTTGTCCATTTTCAACCCAACTTGGGTTGTTTTTAACCCAGCGATTAGGTTAAATATTTGGGTTTAAACAACCCAATTGCTGTCCATTTTCAACCCAACAACTTGGGTTGTTTTTACCCAGAATTTTTTAAAATGTACTGTTACATTTTGTGACAATATAAACAATCAAGCAGTTGAATTTTGCTTTATGCTGTACTATATGTATAAATTGTACATATTTATATATACAACTGGGTGATCGTTTTGCGACGATATAAACAATTAAGCAATTGAGATTTGCTATATAGTATATATTGCTTTTCATGAGTGTACTGTATGTATCTCGACATTGGGAGTACCACATTTCTATTATGTCTGTATTATTTTTTTATTCCCTGAAATTACAATACCAACAGAATAAAAACATCCTGCTCAAACCTTCCAGATCTAACAAAAATGCAAATCCAAGATGCGCTGAATCCAGTAAAGTGCATAAAAGATAAAGAAAAATAAACTAGTTGCTACTTAAGGAAATTTATTTTAGTATAAAATCTTGATTTTACCTACTAGCCTGTTACTCCGTCCAGTATATTTATCTGACTGAATAGGTTTCGTAGAGTAAATTACATTGTATAACTCGAACCTGGGCAAATTGAGTGCCAGTCACAATTAACAAAGCTTAATGACGATTTAAAATGTGTTATCATCCAACGTAAAGGCAAATCAGCTTTCCAACTAATGTAAATCAATATTTACATGGTATAATATCACATCTACATCCTGCAACAGAGCAGCAACCAGGTGGTCACCCTAATGTGGACTATATATCCAACTTTATATATAGAGCTGTGTATTATTATCGTTATTAAAAACAATATAAACAATCACTCAGCCGAGATTTGCTGGCATTTTGTCGAGATGATTGTCTTTGAACTAAACCTAATGTGAGGAAAGAACAAAAGTTAGAGAAGAAGGACTCGACAGATGCGCATTTGTCTACATTTTTGTGTACGTCTCTGGTTTGTTGTGTGTTTTTTGTGCTGTTGTTTTCTTTTGTTTTTAAAGGATGAATGGCAGATTTGAAATTCGTGCCTTAATCTGATAAGTACTTCTTGTTCTGACTTAACTGAGCTATAAAAGAGCAACCACTGAGCAATAACATTTTCCTGAAGGCCAGATACTGGAACATCTAGAAATGCAAATGAAATCCAACACAATCACATGACGCCTTTGGCAGAAAAACCCAGAGCAAGACGACTCAAACGAACTGGAACTCATACAGTAATTTGGCTGTGCTTTATATTAATTATTTTCAAGATAAAAGACAGTGGCTGTTGTGTACACTATGTTTTTGTCTTGATTTTGTGTATCTTTAGCATCTGATCTGGGTTCAGTTTGGTTAATATGAGTGTTACAGTATAGATGGAGGGTTAATGAAAACACACTGATCTCAGGCCAGCTGCTAAGACTTTAAATACCTGCGTTTGAATCCTCTTAGTGAAATGTAGAGATTGTAGGAGCTTGAAGGAGCTCTGAACCGCTGGAGAAGTGACTTAATTCTTGATGGCACTTTGACTGAATGCAGGGAAAAGCCCTGAATGAGATGAGCTGGGGAAGAGGATTGTGGGATTGAACTGGAGAGGGTGCATTTGTCCTCTCAGTTCAGTTTACACCACAGAAACATCACTGTTTAAATCACTTCTGTGCATGGCTTTTTTCTGCAGTTACATAGTTTTACCAGTAGGTGGCGCCAGATGACTGCCTTTATGAGTGAGTTGTTTGAATCATTCATTGAACCGATTCATTCTACACCGCTGATTCATTCAGCAACGAAACAACTGACTGTTTTTATTAGTGAGTCATTGAATTATTCACTCAACCGATTCATTTCAAAACACTTATTCATTTAGTAACGAAACAAATGACTGTAAGTTTTCTCAAACTAATTTTTTCTTCCATAGAATGCAAAATGAGCAAAAAAAGACAAACTTTGAAAATAAAACAATAAAGCACCATAATAGCAGTTCATCATACTGTATTCTAAGCCTTCTGAAGTCATATGATGCTTTGTGTGAGGAACAGACCCATATTTAAGTCATTATTCATGCTAATCCTTTGAGATAAACCTTTTGAAGGCTGAGACTGTCTTTATTCTGTTTTAAATCTGTTTTAATGTATTGCCCTTCCTATAAAATCAGATGGAGACGCTCATGGTGCACAGCATTCAGATGTATATGACAGTGATCTTCATCTTTAACTCAAGCTCTGTTTGAGATTGTGCAAGAGGAATGAAAGCAGAAATGCATGCCAGATATTCTAGTCAGATCTATTTATAGTTATAGTTAAAAAGAGATGACATCACATCTGCAGCAGTGTGCTTTTTAATGCAAGGAAAATGTTTTGACATGTTGATGAGGAACTATTTGTGTTTTTCTTATATGTGCTGTGATATAGTTCAATATAATATAATATAATATAATATAATATAATATAATAGATACACAGGATAGGCCTATTATATTATATCACCAGAAAAAATTACTGTTTTTATGTCCCTCTAGCCATTTTTCACCCATGCTCTTTCATGTCTTGATGTTTTTGATGGTCAGAATCCCACTGAAATGTCTTTGATATCTGATATAGAGAATCACATATCAGGGCTCGATAATTAACGATGATGAGGGTCGATTCAGATGCATCACAGGTTCGGTGTTGAGCTGGTCGGTGCGGTCCGGTCCATGTGATGGAGGTGGGCATGTGTCAGGCTTGTTCAGGGTTGAGAATGGCCACTTACATCACAGGTGATTGCTTCAGTCCCTAGAGAGACTGAACCTAGAGACACACACACACACCTCCTCTCTTACATTTAGACTGCAGTCACACCTTTTCCATTAAGGGAAGATATTTGCCTCCTTAAATTGATTTTCCAGTACATTTTAAATACCTTTTTAAAATAAATTATGTTTTAAATAAAAGAATGTTCATTAGAGAAATATGCAAATATGGTAACCACAAAGTGATTCTTTTAAATATTAAACTAAAACTGCCAGTAGGTGGCGGCAAGTCACCATCAAGCCATCCTAGGTGTATATGATTTTCTTCTTTCTGATAAACACTTTCTGAGATATTTGAATAAATATCCCGACACATCCGAGCTTTATAATATCTAAAGTCGTTGAATTATTCACTCAACCGATTTGTTTCAAAACCCTTATTCATTTAGGAACAAAACAAATGACTTTAGATTTTCTTTAAAATATCTAGCTTCTGCCAGACCGCCTTCCATATTCAACATACGCAGAAAGTGTAAAACTCTTGCAGTTCATCCTACGCCTTCCCTATTCAACTTATGGAAAAAGTGTAACTGACACAATGCCAGTTTACACTTTCTTCTTAACTTGAATACGTAAGGCGGTCTGGCAGAAGCTAGATATTTTACTTCATAACTTGTTAAATATGGATATTTTTTTTTACAAAAATGCATCGCTTCACTTCAGAAGGCCTTTATTAACCCCTCGGAGCCGTGTGGAATATGTTTATGATGGATGGATGTGGATGAAGCACTTTCTTCAGCTCATACTTGTAGCTCGGATGCGTCAGGATATTTATTAAAATAGCGTTTATCAGAAAGAAGAAAGTCATATACACTTAGGATGGCTTGAGGGTGAGTAAAGTGTGGGCTAATTTTCATTTGAAAGTGAACTAATCCTTTAATTCAGTAACGAAGCAAATGAGTCATTGAATCATTGACTCGCACGAGTCATTCAGATTCATTCACGAAACACCGCTGTGTGTTTCAGTTCTGCTGTGGCTTTCGTTTGAACTATCAATTCATTGCAGAGCAAACAATACTGACAATACTGTTTAAATGTACATCACTTAGAATGACCCTTTTGTTTGTTGAACTGTTGTATGAAATCACATTCACAACATAAAATTGCATTCTTGCTCATACAATAAATTATCAACATTAAAAACAAGAACTCACACAGGGTATGTTTTTGTATTGAAGAGAGTTTGAGTCTTAAATCAATCTCTATGCACAGTCTATATTCGTTCTTCATGCTAGTAAGTGCTAAATCTTCACTTATACAAATGTGCATTGTCGAGAATGGCAGTAATTTACCGTGATTTATGATTTGCTAAGGCGACTCTGCATGCAACCTTTCTTATACACTGCTTTAGTGGATGCAGTCAGTTTTGACTGCAAAAGATGAGGTCATTTCATTGAATGTCATGTATTTGACCTTTTACGACATTTTGCCTTTTAGAAATACAGTTTTTGCTCAGGTTTTAATGTTATTTTAAGGTGGGGTAGAATTAAATGAACACCAAAACTCAGCATTTTGTTCGCATACCCCCTCTGTCAGCTCACATACCCCAGTTTGGAAACCACTGGCCTCGACTAAAGAGCTGCAAATTCAACCCACACAGCCAAAATAACAGGCTAAATTACACCTCTTGAGGGCAGCTGAAGCCCTCAATGTTGCTGATGTGTGCTAGAAGATATCTAAATGTTCATAATGACAGATATGTGTCTGTCTGAACTTCACTGCATTTATATAACCTCAAATAAAAAAGAATAGTGAACATGCAAATGTTCTCTATACAGAAATGTGAGTTTCCAAGATTAAATTTTTGACATTAAAGAGCAACCTGTTTTCACTTTATTATATACAGACAGTTTCGTGCATGCATTTTTTCCTGTCATGTTAAAGTCCCACTCATGTGGAACAGTTTTAAACCAATGCTGTTTTTACACAGTAAAATCCCCAGAGTTAAATCAACTCTGCTCAGAGTGCATATGGTCCCTCTCTATATAGTGTTAAAGTAACACTGAAGCAGAGTTAAAGTTAATGAGATAATTGAGTGATTAAGTTATGATTGAACATTATTGATGAACACCTGCTGTTAACAAGCAGAATAACACAATAACTACAAATGACTTCCAGCCACAACCTTAGATGAAAACAACTTAAGATAAAAGACAATAAATCTCTCAAGATCTGAATAAACAACTCCACAAACAGCATATTATCTCATTAACTTTAACTCTGCTTCAGTGTTATTTTAACTCTATTTTGTAGAGAGGGACTATATGTTCTCTGAGCGTAGTTGATTTAACTCTGGGGATTTTGCTGTGTATGTCATGAAATAGAAGGCAATACAGAGTATTTTCAAGAGCAGTGAAATGTGGCTTCAGCGTTTGTATTTTTAAAGACGTCTCATGGATTCTTTGCAATTTTGTGCATTATTAAAGTTTCTCATCAGCAGATGGAAAAGCGGCTCCTAAAGCAGATTACTGAAGTCTGAAGCCCCTAAAACGCTGAACTCTCGCTGTCCCAAATTAAAGCTTTCAAATCCTCAACAGACCTGAGAGAGGAACTGATGTGTCTGTGAAATCAACAGAGAATGCAAACATCCACCATAACATATTTTATAAAAATAAAAACTAATTCAAACTATTAATAAAAATTATAATGATAGTCCTGAACATTTAAGAAGATGTAGAAGATTAATGCATGACTGATTCAGATAAAAAGGACTAAACATTTAATTTATGTACAAAATGACATGACAATGTGATTTTTCATTGTTTTTGGGGTGAAATATGTCTTGGACTTTTCTTTGTGAGATTTGAATTTCATTCTCGACTCTTTTCTCTCTTCTATCTTCTGCATTTTCTCAGCTGTAGGATTGAATTATTTATCTTGCTATCAAACCCAGAGGTACCGAGACACGGAGAACCTGACAGATCCAAACCTTCTGTCATTGTTTATAATAGAAATTGAGGCTCTTCAATATTTGATTTAGTGTATTACTGCAGGGGTTTCTCAGACCGGCTCTGGTCTCCCGAATCATTTCACTTGCAGCCCAGAAATATCTGTTGACTCAAGCTTTCTGTGGGGATTCATTTAGGTTTGAACCATTAAATTAAATTCATGAATCATCTATCTATCTATCTATCTATCTATCTATCTATCTATCTATCTATCTATCTATCTATCTATCTATCTATCTATCTATCTATCTATCTATCTATCTATCTATCTATCTATCCATCCATCCAAATCATTCTCAGTACCAATAAATCTTGTTTAAATAGTCACATTTAGTTCAGTTTAACAATTTACATAAAAATATTATATTTTAGAAACAGAAAGCTTTATTTATTATGACAAAAAATGTATTCTGCTCATATTTTATGAACGAGTTTGATTGAGAAAAGTAGAATTACCCTGACATCTGCTTTTTACTCCCAAACAAAGTGAATCGAATCAATTAAATCATTCAAATGATTCATTCGGAATACTGGAAAAGCTCTTTTTGGTCCAGTTTTTAACATCTTCATGAGTTTTTACCAAATCATTCAGTTCATGTGAATTGAAAATAGCTCAAAAAGATCTAAACTAATTAGCAAATGGACAGAACAGAGCTTTAAATCTTGAATCTCATCCTCCTAAACCTTTGATAAATGCAATCAACTCTCCCATCATGCCTCATTTAGTTGCATTGAACAATTACGGACAGCTTTGATGTGTCTAGGAGTCAACATTGAAAGTTTTAGTGTCTTTTTAATAGAATTAAATGACATTTAAAGGAGCAGCTCACTCAAAAATGAGAATGAATGCCAAAATGCCAAATTTTGCTGTTTTTCATTAAAAAGGCTGTTTGTTTTTGTCCCTTTTGTAGCTTGACAGGTGTGAGATTTTCTATTAAAAACTCTTAGGAAAGTTTGGGAAAGTTTATTCCCATGGATGGAGAAAGCAATGAGATTTCTCTCCATATTTCATGTGTGAATTTGGCAGCGTAATCTCTAAATGAAACATTTTTCATCTGTTCTATATGATTGAAGGAGCTGTATGTTGTTTGTTTAAAGAAAAAAAGACATTGAAGGCCATTTTCTGTTTGTGCAAAATACGGCTATTTGACCTTTTTTCATAGATGAAGAGAAATGGACATTTCTAGTCCTAATGTTTGTCATTGATCCCGACGGATGACTGAATTTATCTCTCTATTAGACATCACAGATGACTCTTAATTTGTGATTTGGGTTAATGTGCAATCGATCGCCCTACATTTCTCTTCAGAAACCCATCACATCAATCCTGATTTTGTCCCTCAAAAACATTTCCCATCTTGATTTTGCAATGCCTACCTCTTCATCTCCAGTGCATTTGGGAATAAACAGGTCGTGTTTGGGCTTCTTGTAATGTGTTTTGACATCGTTTTGCTTCATGCTCCGCTGGGGAGATTTGAAAAGATTTTTTTAGTAACAGGGGTTTCTAAAAATAAAGTCCCTGAGGAGGGTCTTGACGCGGGACGTGTCCGGCTGTCTGCGCTGCGGGCCGTGAGCTCTAATAGATGCTGAATGATGGACGCCGCAGCGCTGATCTGAGATCAGGCCGTTCGAGGTCAAGAGACCAGATGATTTCTGCAGAAGAGCTCAGGCGTGATGCCAGCTGATGTCTGCAGAAGGAATGATAAATACAGCTTCATCTATATGACCACACGGTTCCTCATCAGTTTACTTAAAGCAGCAACAGTTCATTAAATGCTTCAATAAAGCAACAGCAATATGATCAGCCTTCTTTTGGAGCAGTTTACACTGCTGTAGAGAAAATAATACCAATAATAATTGATCAGCATATTAGAATGATTTCTGAGGGATCATGTGACACTGAAGACTGGAGTAATGATGCTGAAAATTCAGCTTTGATCACAGGATATAAATTACACTTTACTATATATTCACATAGAAAACAGCTGATTTACATTGTAATAATATTTCAAATTTTTACTGTACTTTTGATCAAATAAATGCAGCCTTGGTGAGCAGAAGAGACTTATATATTACATAATTTATATATAGTATAATTTCTGAAATTACTACAGTACTACTACTTTACTACTTACTACTTTACTTCTAGTAAAATTACATTTAGGCAAATAAATGTTATTTATATAGCATGTTTCATACACAATGTCAATTGAAAGTGCTTTACAAAAATAGTATAGGCATAAAACATACATAAGAAACAAAAATAAATAATTTATTAAAGTGAATTAAATTAATTTAAATTAAAAAAAAAAGATACAAACAACAAAAATAAATAAAAAATGATTAATTAAAATGAAATAAAAGAAGATGCATACATAAATGCACAAGAAGAATAAAATAAAAAAGTTTGCAGAAAAATACTGAGAATGTATAGTGTGGTTTAGCAGGTCAGTTTCACAAAATCAGTCATTAATTACACTAATTTGAGCATCAAAAAGTTTAATTCACAAAAAAAAAAAATCCTAATTTTGAAACAGATATTGCTGAAAGTAATAATAATGTGCAGTTAAGTAAGCGAGACTGATTCAGTTCATTCAGTGAGTGATTCATCAGAATGATTCAAACCAGTGTGCAACTCACTAAAAGAATTGGTTCAAATGAGTCATTTATGTGTGAATCGGATTACACTGGTCGTAATTTGTGTGTTTTTGTTTTTTACGTGCAGCTCACGAGGACAGGACACCTCAATAGATAAGATTTATTTTGCTTTTCTAAATACAGAAATACAGAAACACTTTCATAACTGTGAATCTGTGGTATATCACCCACATATCACACCTAAAACCCAACCAAAACACTTGAATAACTGCATAGCAATGCACAAAAACTACAACACGTATATCATGGCAGCTGGTTTGCATGGGTAAACACTAGTAAACATGTATGTATGTGTATATATCTATAGATAGATAGATAGTAATTGTATCTATGTCTATGTATCTATATGTATTGTATGTATATATTTTTGTGTATGTTGTGTTGTTGATGTTTGGTTTATCATAAGCCTAATTAAAAAAAAAAAAAAAAAAAACACTAGTAAACACGACTCCAGAAAACATATGAATCTAGTTGTAATTCAGCCACAGATGGTGCGTTTGTGCTTGTGGGAACACTAGTGTTAGTCATGTGATTTCTGAGCGGCAGCGAACAGCGTTTCTGCTCTTTTCAGAGTCGAGCCGCCGTCACCGCAGCTGACGTGTGCTAGTAAAGACAGACAGCTGCAGGACATTTCCCATGATGACTCACGCAGAAGTGTGTCGTGCTGTAAATGATTGTGCGCTGCTTCTGACTGTGGGGTAGCAGCGGTGTATCAGAGCGCCACCTGCGTGCACAACACCTGCTGACCCCCAGAATGCCCTGCGAGAGAGACTGACATGCAGCTCTGATGCTCAAACCGTTGGCAGACATGAACCTTATTCTGAGACACATGAACCTGAAGATCCATGAGGAGTGTAACTACAGAAGGTGGTGGCGATACAAGCTGCTTTTTGGGGGTTGTTGAGCTGTTAAAGCTCCGCCCCCTTCTGGAAAGCGGAGCTCATTTGCATTTAAAGGGACACACACAAAAAACGGCGTGTTTTTGCTCACACCCGAATAGAGGCAAATTTGACAAGCTATAATAAATGATCTGTGGGGGATTTTGAGCTGAAACTTCACAGACACAATCTGGAGACTTATATTACATCTTGTGAAAGAGAGGCATTATAGATCCCATTTAAAGTGGGTTTGTCTCAATTCTGGCTCAGCAGACGAGATGAGATGCGACATGAACATGACATAGAAATTACTGAACGTTTTCGGAAATCTGACTTTGACTGATGAGAGAGGCTGTGATTTATGCTTTCTTTCTGATATAATGTTAATTGGATTTTTTATCTTATTTAAATTATAATATTTTAATTGTAAATCAGTCTCATTTTGTGTCAGCATAAATTAATTAGGAGCTTTCTTGTATGTGCATCTCTCAGACTGTCATGTTATTTTGTGTAACGAGCAAATAAACGGCCCGGTTGTCTGTGTGCATTGAATCATATCGCAGTAAAACAGCTGATTTTTCAGGCGCGTCAGGACGCGTCTGTCAGCGCGCTGAGCGTCTCAAAGATGTCCTGACAGCGAGAATACTTTCATAACATTAGTTTTTCTGTTGCGTGACAATGCTGTGTGTGGGGCGTATTTGTTGTGCTATAATGTGTAATGTGTCAAATTGTGTTTCCAGATAGCTTTGCTTTAATGTAAATGCACTATAATGTGCATGACACACTGCAGCGTGCTTCTGTGCATCAAAACTCAAAGAGAGCAGAGAAACACTGTCAGTCAGTGAGATTCTCCTAAAGCAGCTTTATATAAGACCATCATGAGAGGTCATGAGAGGTCAACTCCTCTCGTACACCAACACAGCACACTTGTGTCAAATCACCCTCCCTCGCTAGTGTGCTAGTGTTTTAAACACTCAGTTTTTAATATTTTACAATATTAGTGTTTTTGCAACCTTCACATGAAAATGTCTGTGTGTGTGTGTGTATATATATATATATATATATATATATATATTACGGAAGAGGATTAGGGCCAAGCAATAATAAAAAAATAAAACCATCTCGAGATTAAAGTTGTTAAATTTCGAGAAAAAACTCATTAGATTTCGAGAAAAAAAGTCGAGATAAAATGTTGAGAATAAAGTCATTAAATTATGAGAAAAAAGTCGTTATATTACGAGAACAAATTAATTAAATTACGAATTTGTTCTCATAATTTAACAACTTTTTTCTCGTAATTTAATGACTTTATTCTCATAATTTAAGGAACTTGTTCTCAAAATTTAACGACTTTTTTTCTCAAAATGTAACGACATTTTTGTCATAATTTCACGAACTTGTTCTCAAAATTTAACGACTTTTTTCTCGTAATTTAATGACTTTATTCTCAACATTTTATCTCGACTTTTTTTCTGGAAATTTAACGACATTTTTCTCATAATTTAACGAACTTGTTCTCGAAATTTAACGACTTTTTTCTCATAATTTAATGACTTTATTCTCAACATTTTATCTCGACTTTTTTTCTCGAAATTTAACGACATTTTTCTCATAATTTAACGAACTTGTTCTCAAAATTTAACGACTTTTTTTCTCAAAATTTAACGACATTTTTCTCATAATTTCACGAACTTGTTCTCAAAATTTAACGACTTTTTTCTCGTAATTTAATGACTTTATTCTCAACATTTTATCTCGACTTTTTTTCTGGAAATTTAACGACATTTTTCTCATAATTTAACGAACTTGTTCTCGAAATTTAACGACTTTTTTCTCATAATTTAATGACTTTATTCTCAACATTTTATCTCGACTTTTTTTCTCAAAATTTAACGACATTTTTCTCATAATTTAACGAACTTGTTCTCAAAATTTAACAACTTTTTTCACGTAATTTAATGACTTTATTCTCAACATTTTATCTCAACTTTTTTCTCAAAATTTAACGAGTTTTTTCTCGTAATTTAACAACTTTAATTTTTTTCTTTTTTTTTGTTTTCTTTTTTTTATTATTGCTTGGCCCTAATCCTCTTCCGTAATATATATATGGGTTTTCAAACAATTTTTTTATCTAATTAATCGCAAATTAATCACACACCAAATTCAGCTGAGAAATTATCCCCAAAAGATAATTTAAAGTCATTATTGTGTTAAATGAGAAAAGCATCAAATAGAAATTACAAAAAGTAGCTTTAGAAATAAATATTTTATTTGATTCAACATAGAATTTATTACACATAAACATTTTAGGCTTCTTTTCAGAAGTGCATCTGAATTGATATTTAGATATTTACAGACCAAAACAGTTTGGTTACCAACATTAAACATACCTTCTTTTATGTTCTGCAAAAGTCATACAGGTTTGAATCGACACAAGTAAATGTAAATAAACATAATTTTCATTTCTGGGCAAACTATCCCCAAAATATGAAGTTATTTTTTAATGAAATGATACTCTAAATAAGAAACTAAAACTGCCAGTAGGTGGCGGTAAATGTTTAAATGAATGAGTCACTGAGTCATTTGATTTGTTCAAATGGCTGATTCATTCAGGAATGAAGTAAATAGCTCTCTTTATGAATGAGTCATTGAATCATTGGTTCACCCGATTGATTCACTTAAAACATTGATTCATTCAGAATTTATTTACATTTATTTAATTTAAAATATTTTCATTGGCAAAACTGAGCAAAAACACATGCTAAAATTACTAAAATAACAATATTAATTTATTTATTGAACTGTTGTATAAAATCCAATTGCATATTGCTTAATTATGTCATATGAAATAAAACCTCAGTGAGTTGTTGCCCTGCTTCATGTTCATCACCAATCAGCTGTTGAATGCGTTAAATAATTTTAACGTGTTATTTTTCCAAATCTGAGTGTTCGTTTAATATCAATGAGATGCTATTATAGTTTTAAGCATTTAAGAATGGTCCTAATTTCATATTCCCATATCCCCACACTAATGACATTCCTTCCTCTCTCTTCCTGTCCAGGTGCTGTCGCTGGGCGCTGACGTTCTGCCGGAGTACAAGCTCCAGGCTCCGCGAATCCACAAGTGGACGGTTCTGCACTACAGCCCGTTTAAGGCGGTGTGGGACTGGCTGATCCTGCTGCTGGTCATCTACACGGCCATCCTCACGCCGTACTCCGCCGCCTTCCTGCTCAACGAGGAGGACGAGGGATCCATGCAGAACTGCGGCTACTCCTGCAGTCCGCTCAACGTGGTGGACCTCATCGTGGACATCATGTTCATCATCGACATCATCATCAACTTCCGCACCACCTACGTCAACGCCAACGACGAGGTGGTCAGTCACCCGCTGCGGATCGCCGTGCATTACTTCAAAGGCTGGTTCCTCATCGACATGGTGGCCGCCATCCCCTTCGACCTGCTCATATACCGAACAGGGGAGGAGGTGAGTGCAGAGGTGAGGGGAATCATGGGAAATGGGGCTTCTGCTATCTTTCACTCTTCCTCTACTTTTCTGCATTTCTCTTGTGCTTTTACTATTTTTTCTTGCACTACAAACATTTTCTACTGCAAATGCTGTCGCTTCTAATGATGAATTGCTTGAGATGTTGCTCTTTTGTATCCTCATCGTCTGCTAATTGATTGCTGGTGCCATTCTCTTTAAAATGCATAAAGTAAATGTAAGCCAAATCACAAAAAAAAATCTTCTATGAATTCATGAAATTACATATACTTGTCTCTTCATTGAACACCAATCACAAATGATCAATAAGTGGTTAAAACAAACATAAATTGTCAGTTTTATTCATCATAAATAAATTCAATTGATCAAAAGTGACAGTAAAGACATTTATAATGTTACAAAAAATTTCTATTTCAAATAAATGCTGTTCTTTTGAACATTCCATTCATCAAAGAATCCTTAAGAAAAAAATGAATCAGTTTCCACAAAAATATGAACTGTTTTCTAAGGAAGCTTGTTTTCGGCACTAAATACAAAAAAATTAAAAAAGGACTTTTTATCTCACAATTTTGATGTTTTTCTCAGAATTGCGAGATTTAAACTTGCAATTATGAGTTATAAAGTCAGAATTGCGAGATATAAAATCATTATTATAGATGCCAATGTTATAGTCGCAATTCTGACTTTTTTCTTGCAATTGTGAGATATAAACTGTTATAAATTGTTATGAAAGATATAAATTGTTATGAGTTACGAAATCATAATTGCATGATATAAACTTGCAATTCTCTTTTAAACTCGCAATTCGGACTTTTTTTCCCAGAATTGAGTTTATATCTCGCAATTCAGACTTTATATCACGCAATTCAGACTTCATAACATGCAATTGCGAGTTTATATCTAAAAATTATGAGAAAAAAGTGAGATAAAAAGTCGCAATTACCTTTTTTTATTTTTATTTCATGGCGGAAACAAACTTCCGTAGTTTTTATCACTGATAATAATAAAAAAAATCAGCATATTAGAATGATTTCTGAAGGATTTCGTGACGAGAGGTCCCGGGTTCAAATCCCGGACGAGCCCCCATTTATCATGCCCGGCTTGCAAGTCGCGACAAAGAAGGAGACAACACATTGGATCATGATCAAAAAAGAATAACATTTATTAAAGTAAGAATAAAATAAGATAAAATGATGAACAAAAACTAAAATAACTGAAAAGAGAAATTCAGAAATTCAGCTTTGATCACAGGAATAAATTACACTTTACTATATATTCACATAGAAAACAGTTATTTTAAAGTGTAATAATATTTTACATTTTTTACTGTATTTTTGATCAAATAAACTTGGTGAGCAGAAGAGACTTAAAAAAAAAAAAAAAGTCTGTGTTTCTAGTGTTCTTTTATTAAATGTTATAATAAAACATTACCTTCAAAGATGTAGAGTTTTAAAACTAAAATTTTAGAAATGAAAAAGAGTGTGTTTTCTGTATCCTCTCTCTCCAGACGACCACCCTCATCGGCCTGCTCAAGACGGCACGTCTTTTACGACTCGTCCGAGTGGCGCGAAAACTGGACCGTTACTCTGAATACGGCGCGGCCGTTCTCTTCCTGCTCATGTGCACCTTTGCTCTGATCGCTCATTGGCTGGCCTGCATCTGGTACGCCATCGGAAACGTGGAGCAGAACCGCTCCATCGGCTGGCTGCACGCGCTCGGGGTTCATCTGGGGAAGCAGCATAACATCAGTATCCCGGGATCAGGACCCAGCATCGAGGACAAATACGTGACGGCGTTATACTTCACCTTCAGCAGCTTGACCAGCGTGGGCTTCGGAAACGTGTCGCCGAACACCAACTCAGAGAAGATCTTCTCCATCTGCGTCATGCTGATCGGATGTGAGTGTGTTTCATTATCTAAGGGTCTTATTTTACATAATAAACATTTATTTCTAAGAATTTCCACATTATAATTAGCCTTTTTGACAGTGACAATAACCTTTGCTCCGGAATTTGAATACATGTTTATCATAAAATGAGTATTCATGTCTGTGTGTGTGTATACATTGCATTTTTAAGTTTTTAATTAACTTAATAGATCCTGAGAAAACAAATCAAGCGTAATCGACCCATTAAAGCAGGTCTGTTTTGACCTTCATCCTAAATGTTCTTGTAGCTCCAATTAAACCTTCATTACAGATGCGCTTGTTTGTTTTTAATGGAGCTCTTTTAGTGTGCACTATATGATCAAACCTCATCATGCTAATGAAACATCCTCCCTTTTTTAATTTTTAGTTAACAAATCAACCTGATAGCTCGTTTTCGAAGGTCTTGAATGCAGCAATTAATGATAAATTGACAATTTAATATCACTATCGCACATATATCAGAACCCAGTGGCCGTAAAGTAATTTCCGTTTTTATGACCGGTAGAAGCATTTATCATCTGCACGGCAGAATTTCATTTTGGACGAGGGCAAAAGGTCAAAAGGACAAAATCAACATGACTTCTTCGATCTGATACAAGATTTTTCATTTAATTAAATGGCTCGTTCAAAGCTGAAGTCACCAGACTGTAGTGATCAGACGCTCTTAAACGCTCAATATTCACTGAACGACTACAAACAGACTCATTTGCTGAAGTATATTTTTACTGCATCTATTGGGTTTGTTTCTTTCTGTAGTGTGTTAGAATAAATCTCAAGGAATCAGGTCCAGGTGATATTTAACCCCATTATTATTTTATTTTATTTTATTTTATTTTATTTTATTTTATTTTATTTTATTTTATTTTATTTTATTATTCTATTTTATTTTATTTTTTTATTTTGGTTTTGTTTTATTAGATTTTATTTTATTAGATTTTTTTTTATTTTACATTGTGGCATTATTTTCATTATTTTCATTTCTTTAGTGTGTTAGAATAAATCTCAAGGAATCAGGTCCAGGTGATATTTAACCCCATTATTTTATTTTATTTTATTTTTTTTTATTATTCTATTTTATTTTTTTATTTTGGTTTTGTTTTATTAGATTTTATTTTATTAGATTTTTTTAATTTTATTTTACATTGTGGCATTATTTTCATTATTTTCATTTCTTTAGTGTGTTAGAATAAATCTCAAGGAATCAGGTCCAGGTGATATTTAACCCCATTATTTTATTTTATTATTTTATTTTATTTTATTTTATTATTCTATTTTATTTTTTTATTTTGGTTTTGTTTTATTAGATTTTATTTTATTAGATTTTCTTTTTTAATTTTACATTGTGGCATTATTTTCATTATTTTCATTTCTTTAGTGTGTTAGAATAAATCTCAAGGAATCAGGTCCAGGTGATATTTAACCCCATTATTTTATTTTATTTTATTTTATTGTATTATTTTATTTTATTTTATTTTATTATTCTATTTTATTTTATTTTTTTATTTTGGTTTTGTTTTATTAGATTTTATTTTATTAGATTTTTTTTTTTTTTACATTGTGGCATTATTTTCATTATTTTCATTTCTTTAGTGTGTTAGAATAAATCTCAAGGAATCAGGTCCAGGTGATATTTGACCCCTTTATTTTATTTTATTTTATTTTATTTTATTTTATTTTATTTTATTTTATTTTATTTTATTTTATTTTATTTATTTATTTATTTTATTTTATTATTCTATTTTAATTTAATTTTACATTGTGGCATTATTTTCATTATTTTCATTTCTTTAGTGTGTTAGAATAAATCTCAAGGAGATTATTTATTTTTATTATTTTATATTATTTTATTTTACTAGATTTTTTAATTTTACACTGTGACATTATTTTCGTGACAAATTCTATATATATATTTTTTTTTTCGTCTAATTTGAAGTTTTTTGTAATTCCCCTTATTTTTAATGGTGTTTCTCATTACTGTAATAATGTAATAAAAAATATCCATTTTATACTGTATCACATTACAAATGCTGTAATACAATGTTTTTCTTTATTCAAAATTACATTTAAAATGAAAAATGTAATTTGTGCAAATTAAAAAAAACAAATTACATAAAGTTCAACCAACACTTTTGAGATATACAAATACTCTACAGATGTATATATAAACAATAAAGCATTGTTTTGTTTTTAGCCTTATGCTAATGAGAACCAGGTTTGAAAATGAGCTTAATTATCATGAAAATAATGTCACAATGCAAATAATCTTAGTACAATGAATGTAAAGGTTAAAATCTCAAGTGCACTATGATTCACGCTACAAAAGCAACAAAAATAGCAACAAAAAAAGGAGCAAAATATAATTTCATATTTCTTTCTTTTGTTTTTGTGGTGAATAATGACTCAAATGTCCTCTTCTGACAGGTTTTCTGAGATTACGATTGATGGATATACTGTATTCTGTCATTATTTTGTCATTTATTCATTTGGCAGATGTTTCAGATGGTGTAGCACACATTCAGTCCCTGAGAATCAAACCCACAGCCCTGTTCTCTGCCATTTGAGCTTCAGTCGCTCCCTCTTTGTTGCTATTTTTGCAGCTTTTGTAGTGTGATTCATAGTGCTGCCCACCTGCAGAGAGTTCAGTCAGAGCTCACCGCGGTGTAAAACGTGTGTAAAACAGCAGACAGAAGTGAGGATCGAGATGGTCATCTAATCAATCCTCTAGGGTCATTCTGATGCACCTGAGATTAGTATACACTGAGAAATATTTGGTGTAGAAAGCATCATCTAACAAGAAGCAAGAAAATGAAT